>STHC01000646.1:0-26388 GCA_016254315.1 Anopheles parensis
CCATTAAATCTCGTGCACTGATCGAGCTAGACGGACCACTCTCGTAGTCGGATGTGACTAGCGGTTCTTGTTTCTGCTGCAGCTGCTGTTGCTGCTGCTGTGGAGCAAAAGGATCCGGTTCCGTAGCAATGCTGAGATTCAACGTGCTGTCATGCACGATTCCGTACGTGTTACTGTACTTCGGTGGCATTTGATAAGGTGGCGGTTCGAGCTTCGCCACTATGGACGGAACGGGTGAAACGGATCGATAATTCACAACGGCAGCCACTTGAAGCTGCTGATCATGCTGCTGTGAGTGGTGCTGCTGCCCAAAATGATCATCACCCTCCGTTGGGATGTCAATCGGTTCATCCAGAATGCTGGTTACTTGTCGGAAAGAACTGGCCGCCGAAACTGTGCCGGAAGCAGCACCACCACCACCAAACGTCGCTTCATCATTCGGCGAGGAAAGATCAATCAGAATGCCTTCCGTGGCTGTAGCTGCCTGTGGTTGCGGTGGACGAAGTGGACGGTTTTTAGCATCTTTCACTAGCTGCTGTTGATGCGAATGCTTCGAGTGATTCTCGTTTACCAGCTTATTGTAGGAAAACTGTTTGGAGGCGTTACTTTTCCGTTCCTTTACATATTGCTCCGATATACATTTTCCTCGCCGATCCACACTAACCAGATCTTTCGATTTATCTACAATATAAGAAAATCAATGGTTAAAACAATTACCAATAAGGAGCTTTTTCTATAGCTTACTTCGAAGTTTCACTTCTCCTTCCATCTCCAGACTAGCGGGATTACCCCAGGATGCACCGAATGGAGAACCATGCCCCGTGTGCCGAAATGAATCATGTAGTGGACGGCTTATCGTTGAACTAGAACCACCAGAAGAGCTGGAGGAAGACTTTCGCGCATCGACGACAACTCCCCTACAATGAATATGCGGAAAACACATTATAAATAGCTCGTAAGCCTAACCTTTAGCTAGTTTTATTTTACCTCGGAATTGTACCAATATCGAACGTCCGTTGATTTTGCCCTTTTATAAACTGCAACTCCAGTCGATCGTCGACTATTACTATCGTGTCACCTTGTTGCACAGCTAGACGATTTTCTGCCGTATAATTCGTTACCGCACGATAGATCGGAGGTGGAACGCCTGTGAGAAACTCCCTGAAAGTTAAATAAACAAATGATCAGTATTAGAATCATTCCAACGAAAGATTGAAGAATTTCTCAGCTCATCTTACTTGATCGCTGCAAAGGTAGGTCGCTCGGAGGGTGTTTTGTCCCAACATTGTAACATAAGCTGGTAAACATCCGGTGGACACGCATCTGGATGATGCAATCGTTCTCCTTCCCGGTCAATTTTGCGCAAGATCTGTGACCCGTTCAATCCCACCCATGGGTCCTCCCCGAACGTAAACATCTCCCAAAGCGTAACCGCAAACATCCACGTGTCCGATGCGTGACTAAACTGGCGATACCGGAGCGACTCCGGTGCACACCAAGGAAAAGGTACCTTCTTGTGCTCGGTCATCACGTAGCAATCTTCCTGCTGGGGCAGTGCACGCATCAAACCAAAGTCACCGATCTTAATCTTATTCCCGGCGGCAAGCAACACGTTACGGCAGGCAAGATCGCGGTGCAGGAACCGTTTGCTTTCAAGGTACGCCATGCCAGTTGCAATCTGTACCGACCAGCTCCAGATCATCGGCAGTGGTGTGTGTTTGCACTGTTTGCGGAGCAGATCCAGCAACGAACCGTTTACCGCCAACTCCGTCACCATCATCATCGGCTGCGACAGTACGACTCCGTGCAGTCGGATCAGGTTCGGATGATTCATGGCATGCATCGCTTGTACCTCTTTGAAGAAATCCTCTATCACACCGGGCTGTGCAAGTGTGTCCGCTTTCAGCACCTTGACGGCAACCGGCACTAGATGGTTGCCGGGTGCATGCCATTCACCGCGTCGTACCACACCGAACGAACCGTCGCCCAGCTTCACCGAAAGTGTAACGTCCTTTTCGTGGATCAGACAGGTAAGCGCCAATGCGGACGGTTCTTCATTTTGTCCCGTGCCTGCAGTGGATTTTTTCGGAGGCTGCTGTTTACCGCCACCGATCAGCTTCGAAAGAATGTTACGGCGCCACTGTTGTGCTTTGCGCTTTTTAACCGCTTCCAGCAGACGCCTGATACCCGGCTTACCGAGTCCGATTTTTTCCAGATCATCGACGTGTACGTAGTCGAAATGGGCTAACCGGGTCACTTGCAGCTCGTCCCGTATCCTTGGTAGAAACTGCTCCAGCTGAACATCCTTCAGAAGCTCCTCCAGCCAGACCGTATCCGGATCGGACATTTTAATAACTGTGGAATGAAAGGAAAAATGTACATATTAGTAACAGCTGCATGAATAATATTGAAGCGATTTAAATTCCTTGGAAGTTTTCAATGATCTTAAGCACTGTCTTCAGATAGCATTTTATTGAATTTTCAGGTTTGTTTCGGCAAACTTACGTCCAAAATTCAGTTTACTATGCTACATATAACTGAGATAGAATATACTCATAACATATAATTTTCAATTGCTCCCACCACAAGTATTAGCTTCTTCAGTGGAACATCTCTATATTTATCATCAAAATGAAACCCACCGCATGCAATATTGCTTTATCACTTGTTTTAATTCTCCATTGAATTATTTCGCATTAAAATACACCCCTAATGACACTCAACAAGTCAATGCACTATGGTTCCGATCAAATCTCATCTACACGAACGTCAGTATGAGAGCATATCACCAGCATCGAAAGCAGATTTAAAAACGTTCTTTCCAACCTAAATAATAGGCTGATTATTACGTATATTAACCTCGTAGTCAGGCGGCCGTACAACAATAATAAACACTGTACCACTAATTACAACTTCTTCGCCTTAATCGCACCAGTTATCAACGACATTGTACTTGGAAAGAGACGCTGTCCCGGTTTGAAGAACAGAAAACAATCTTTTCCTCTTCGGCACGAATTTGAATCTGCGACACTTGGTGCCATCAGAACGGTCACCGTTGGTTGCATGTCTCACGCCGCAAAAGCCGACAATGGAGGGAGGTTATTTCATCATTTTTTTGTGTTTTTGGACGTCAACATTCACAATCTGGCGTAGGGTTTTAGACGAATCCAGTGGTTACGATTATCAGCGTAACCTCCGTCAGCCATGTCTGCACCCAAAGCGCTCTAGCTCTACACGACCGTGGAACAGACCAGAGAACAGGCGAGCGTTGGGCCATGGGTAATGCAGAGGTAGAGTCATACTTCCTGTACAGAGACTGTAGAAGAGGAAATCGCAACTTTGACGATCGGAACACGAAACCTTGAAACCAAAATGCGCCTTATGAGAAGTGAGTTTGCGGAGTGAAATGACGAGTGTGGTTCTTGATAAGTTTCGCAGTTTCTAAGCTTGCGGTAATTGGGGGGAATGTATTCCGAACGTATGTTTGATTCGAGTGATTGCAATTTGCAATTCTAAGTGCAGATCTAGTGATGATCTTGTGATCAAGAGAAGTAGAAGGATATGCGTCATTTGAAAATGACAATACAAAAGCCATTTTCTTTTATTAAACTTTGATTTGGAGAAGTCTTTCAATGCTGACAGAATGTATTTCCATTTTTTCCATGTGGTTTTTCACAAGATTGCTTTAGCTTTTTCACCGAAATTTTTTAATAGTTCTGATCGGGATTTACAAAGATATTGAGCTCATTTTTGAACATACGCGTTTCAGCGAAAAGACTATTTCAACATCGGTGTTCGGCAGAATGAAAAAAAAAAACAAAATGTGAACGACAAATAACAATTACTATACATCAAATCAAGCAAATTGATACAACCAAAAGAATAAGATACAGGTAACAAATCTGAACTGTGTTAAAGAAGTTTATTCATCAAATGCTTCATCAGCTTGTTACAAAATTTTGCACAAGTCAAAATCGAGTTTTAATTCGATCAATTGTTTCCAAAACGGCTGTCCCATAATATAGCTAATCTTAAAAAAGTAACTAAAAATTGCAAAACAATTTTCACAACTGCTAAACATGTTTAAAAACATACATATTAAGTTGGAAAACAGCTTGCATACATTTTCCTTCTTTTCATTTTTTCCTCCTACTTTATATCAAATTGTAACAAAAAACCGACCCTCGTGATGGCTTTATTCATAATAAATCTTTCAAACTTTCCAAAACGTTCAATGTGGCGAAATTTTGCAATGATTCCGCTTCTGTGTGCAAGATTGCAACTTTCACCAGTTTTACAAAAATTAATGAAGAAAAAAAAACGATCTGCCAATATTAAATCATTAAATCGGATGCAATTTTGGGACGGATACATATCGATGGAAACGCAACGAACGATTACATCTTTCTGCCGGAATTTCATTCATACAAAAAGGCAATGGGAACGATCGGTTTTGAAGAAAAAAATGACCACAGCAATATTGCATATTGCGTCATGGTGTGTAAAATCAATCGATTTGTGAACCACGCCATGGCCATCATCAGAAAAAGTTCGATTTCAATCGGCAATAAACCGAGCGGTTGACTACGACACACTCGCAACAAGAAGAAACATGCGTTTAATTTGGTTTTTGGTGAGAATCATCGACTCCGTCCGCTGTGTAATTTGATGATTTTTATTACAGCATTAATAAAAGGTAATTAAAAACAATTATGAAATAGAACGAAAGCATAATCCTACCTAAACCAATAGTAAAATTGCTGAGTTTAGTTGCTCTACAGACAGTATTTCATTAGAAAAATAAATAAATTAAAATATTAAGATGACAAAATATATTTGCAAAATATAAAGTTGAAAAGGGGAAATAAAAAACAAATTAAAAGAAGATGTCTTTCGCTGGACTAACTGAGCACTATTTGCACCAATTTACTTTCATTCTCAGCTAATGCTAATGCGCTACTTTCCGCACCGTTCGAAACAAATGAAAAAAAACGATCGTAGAAGTGTTGCTTTTCACACGGGAAAAAAGTAGAAAAGTGTGTGAACAAGCTTACTTAGAGGCAATTACCTGTTAAGAAGGAACACAAGAACAAACGTAAAAAAAAGTTCACGAAGTTATGAAAGTTAAACTGCTTTAGAGTAAAAAAAAGTAAGCAAAGGATTGCATTTAAAAAATATAAAAACAAAAAATGTATGAAACATTCCTATCAGTACGAATGAAAGTAAAAAAGGAAAGTAATGTAGTAACTAGTGAGTGAACTGAACTCCACCCGACTCACCTTCGATTTGTAAAGAAGCGATTATGTTCATTTACCATGGGTAAGATACACGATAAGATGCGAATCTCATGGAAGCCGGTCGTGCACTTGTGCTCAAACCCATCGCCAGATCGCTTGCGATCGAGAGCTAATTGAGCGTAAACATCACACAACACAACGAGAGGGATGCAACCCTTCCCTGGCCGCCCATCATCTTTCAGCAGCAAACAACACGAAAGAAAGGCATGAAAACAATGAACGGGAGGTGGCTGCTCGTACACTAATTGGAGGTAATTGAACGGTGGATCCCAATGGTGTTTGAAGCATCACTTTTCCTTTTGCTGCTACTAGCGGCAATCATCCGCCCAACCCCGACTGGTGCTAAACGCGTTGGAGCAAAATTGTTGTAAAAATTAAATGGAATTTAGCAGTAAGATTATCTGCTGGGAAGTTGGAGACAATTCATTATGCTACCATGGTGGAAAAAAACATCTGTGAATCATCTCCAAAACGACAACTATAAAATAGGTTATAGATCGTCGCTCAGATCTGTGCAGTGTTCGCAGCATAGTTTTGTACAGTCACTACGAAGCGTCACGAGAAAAAGCGATAACATAGTTGAACGGCGACAACAACTCATTTGAATAATTACATCCTCTTCCATTTACACTTACTGAACACTAGTAAACGTTAGAATGTGACGTTTATTCACAGCTCTTTTAGAACACACGTTGGCAGTGGCTACACGTCGATCGATCATCAATTGATCAGGGATCGGCAATTTTGATACAGAAACTAGGCATGCGCGTATTGAATCAGAACCGTTCGATCCGCTTTAATCTTTATACTGAGTGAACGAGATCCGCACAATAGAATTATGAATGACGATTCTTCCGCACGCCAGCCGTATGGCGACAGTTCAATGAGAGGATGATTCAGTTTGCCGACTACACATACGAATGCGCTTTACTCGTACTAAAACTGTCAGTAATACACGTACCAACACATTAGCATGTTCAGTTGCGATCGGTTCCCAGTAGTGGTGGATTCTTGAATCCACTCCGACTCCGACGTATGAAAACCGGAGTATACTCCGAAGTAATTGCTCCGGATTAATCCGGATGTAACTCCGGAGTAACTCCAAAATTTACTCCGAAGTAATTACTCCGGAAGTAATCCGGAATGTCTCGGAGTGGGATTACTCCGACTCCGGGAAAATTGAAGATTTACCCATTAATACTTCAAATGTGTCAAAAAACTGAATGATCAACACCGCCTCACGGACGATGTGTGGAAGAACTGCCGTACGCGTTCAGTTCACAACACTGATTGAACTGGACCGCACTCAATCCTTTAAAAGAAACGTACATTTCTCGTTCGTGTTTGAAATCGTAATTTAATCTGTATCTAAATTAGTTACACTATAAAGATATTGGCACCCAACTCAACCCTATTAATAGAAGCAAGAATTTAAAAAACGCTCTAATCCAACAAGAACATCCTGAAGAACGAGTTTGTTGCACCAATAATGTTTGATCGCGTAAAACTTTGTAACATTGTTCGCTTGATCTATGTATCAGCACAGCCAAACAATTTCAGTCTAAGCCTCGTCTAGTACGCTCTCCACCTGGAGAATAGATCAAACTTACCGTCTCTCACTGGATCGTTCGGTGTCATTGTTATGACGTGACCAGCCCAACAATGATGCACATTAGTGAGCTCATTTTTCCAGAGCTTCCACAGTAGTGATCGGTAAATTATACATTTTGCCGAAGTCGGATCGGTCCGACTCTGCCGCCATCTGAGTCAGAATAACTCCGACAGAAGTCAGTAGAACTCCGGAAGAAGGATGTGGGATAGGATCGTGTCGTAAACAATTCACCCATGGCTAGTCCGGCTCGATCGGACTCATCCGGAATCGATCGGATCCATTCGGACCCGACCGGACTCGACCGGACTCGACCGGACTCGTCGGAGTCGGAATCATTTTTTCATACGCCGAGTCGGAGTGGATCCACAATTCTACTCCGGATTACCCATCACTAAAGCACAGTAGTGAGCTCATGTTTCCAAAGCTTCCACAGTTCATATAATATTGTTGTGTGCGTAGTAGGGTTGACCTCAATATTTTACAAGTCATCCTCATCATTCAGCACCCGCTCTTGAAAGACCTATTTGCCATATATCAGTTCGGCAAATTTTATACGTAAACGACAACACAAATAATATTTGCTAACTTTAGTCCAGAGGCAGATAAAGCTTTCGGCGAATTCAAACGTGTACATTACTTCTAAATTTTTCCATTATTTTCCGTTTTAGTATGTACTCGAGTTATAATCAAACATTTCTAAAACATTTTGTTATGCCGCTTTTCAGCATAACAGATAACAACATACAAAAAAAGCAACAACTTGCCAGCTTGTAAGCCCCTGACAATTATTGTACAACTTATAATGTGCTGCATAGAGTTTCGAAAGTGTTTATAGTTAATTTAGTACAAGATTAAAGCCATTTTTTATTCGCCATGTTATCACTAGCAATTGATAATGATATCCATAAGCTTCCACTTGAAAGATAACGCTTTTAAGCAGTTTATTTATTAGTAATGAATGGAAAAATACTATAAAACAGATCAAGTGGTACTTAAAGGCAAGAAACACTGACTCGTGGTAATGAATGAGTTTCGTTAATTAATTTCGTTAATTAAATGAAAAGTAACGTTTTCACGTAGTTTCTTCATTAAAGCATCTTAGCAAAAAAGGAAAATCAATTAAAGTCAGAATATTAGAACCGCTGGACATAACCGTATGAAAATAGCATCCAATTCTCATAACACCTTTAAACGCGCGACACAAAAGTCGCAATACAGCGGAGATCGAAGCATCGTTCTCGATACACAAGGACGGTGATGATCATGATGACCGTTGGCGTAATCGGCAGGTGATCGTGTCGTACTTTTGCTTCTTTACTGCATGTGTGTGAGTTTCATACCGTTCGTGTGGCATATAAAATGCGTAGCTACGGTAGCTGATCACTCTACCCCTTTCCGTACGCCGATCTGCAACAGATCCGTCATGTGACAGATGCACCAGACCATGCACCTTACCTACACGATGCGTCAAGTAACTACAGTATGTGGCAGACGGCCAAACAAACGAGTGATCATAAAGATGCGAAAAAATACTTGCACATTGCAATGCAATCACTAGCTCCTCGTCCGCTCCAACGTTCGTGCCCTTTTGTTTTGCGCCATCGAAGCCACACGCTAGGGAACACTGATCGAATTTTTCGATCACCGCAGCAAGATGGCGTCACGCAACGGAAGCGAATGCGAGCTGCCGTGGATTTGTGAACCCGAACGATATGTTTATTTATCATCCACTATCGGATTCGTGTCCGGCACGGCAGGATCGTGGCGCCGCGTGCATACATGCGTGGAATCTTTAACAATAAGAAGGAAAGGTAACATTCGCTCACTATCACTACCAACCATAGCGATGAGGGTAAAAGAGAAGAATTAACGTGTGATGGCATTGGTATCAAACACTAACTGGCTGACACTGTATGCACAGCTGCACACAATGATGCAATAAAAGCTGCAACAGCAGCAAATGACATAAAGATCCTCCTTCCCCGGTAGGTGTCACATTTCCGACACCGATCTATTTCTAGTTCAAGTGTGAACTAAATTTACCGCCCCATTATTCCATATGATGCCTTCGCAAGGTTTGATGCTTTAAAGATTGATAAATCGACATTCGAATTGGAGAGAAAATTTTGGTTTCCCAATTTTGGAAGCACACTTTTCCCTATCGTTAATTCGTCCCCAATCTTCCCCAAGCACGCATCCGGGATTGAGAATGTGGCGCAAGACGTACTAACAATAACAACAAACTATATTACATCCAAACACACGACCGGACGGTTATACCATCGTTTGAAAACATCAAATAAAAGCAACCCAAAAACGTACATTCCGAAGAAATGGAGGGAAAAAAATCAAACCAAAATTCCCATCCCCAACGCCACCAGCAGACAGACGCGCCATAAATTTCTATCATCTGCACCACATAAAATGCCATTTTGGGAGCGAAAATTATTGCCGGTAAACTCCCGTCCGTGTCGGAAAAAAGAACGGAAGAAATGGTTTACTAACATTCGGCCCGGGGGGGAATGTCTACGGTCGATAAAGATACACATCCAGCTAGTCAGCCAATCGAAAGGAAAACAATCTGGAAGCGTGAAGAAAAACGGTTGCTTTTTACATATCGGTTGCGATAAATGAAGGTGGGAAAATGGAAATTTTCTTTGCTTTAAATAGCTGAACAGTGAAAGAAAGAAAAAAAGGTCAAATTGATGAGAAGGTATACAGAAAGAAATGGTAAAACAGAATGTAATGCTTTGATAAAAAAAAACAAAAATATAATAAGAAAAGGAGAAAAGGTTTGTTATTAAATAAGTCTTAAACAAAAATACCCAGAACTACATAAAGCGATTAAAGAACAGAATAATATTATAGAGCTAAACGAACAGTTTAATATCAGAATAGAAAAAATGTGAATCTATTTTTTTGAAAAATAACAAAACAATACATTTAATAGTAAAAGCTACAAAAAGTACAAAAAGACTATTAAACTAGACCACAACAGAACAATCAGTTATATTAACTGATTGGCATGCCTATTAACTTACAAGCTTTATATAATACATTAATTTGATCATTTTTATTTAATTTAATGCTAATGGGCGGTCCGGTGGTGCATTTGAAAAACGGCGCCGGTCCACACGGCAGGACCGGGTTCAAATCCCATCCGGATCGTTCCCCCGTAGCAAAGGACTGACTATCCGGCTACGTGGTAAAATAAGTCTAGTAAGCCAGAAATGGCCGGCGTGGCCTGTTGTAAGGTCGTTAAGCCAAGAAGAAGAATGCTTCACAGTTGAATTCATTCAATTAATTTACACAAAATGTCATAGTTTAGTTAAGGTAAAAAAGCAATCGTTTAATCGTTACGAAAAGTTTGATCAGTTGATAAACAATAGTCCACATTTAACAGGTATTTTAGAATTTTTGTTTATAATAATTTATTCTAATTTAATAATGTAATGGATCGAAGTTACATGACAACATTTGAAAAAAAAAAATACATTTGCTAAAGAATGTTTATTTAACAAAAGTTGTGAAACATACAGTGGTGGTCATCGAAATAAGACCATTAATAAAAGACGACCACAGTTCTGCTCTGGTTATCGAGTATTTCTGGTATACATTTTTCATTATTTCCATTAAACTACGGAGTCATAACGTCTTTTGCAAATCTTTTTTGTAAGTGTGAGTTCAGCATCCATTTCTTTAATTTTTCATTTGCGCTTACTCTCATGCTTACTACGAGAGCTCACTGCAAATGTTTTAATGAAAAATAATTATTGTTTTGTATGAAAAATAATTAGTTCGATACTTTAATAGACATCACATGACATTTGAAATGACCGAAGTGAAGATTTTTTTGTTTCGTTTATTTATTTAAGCACCCAAAATGCGAATCTTAACAACAGGCTTGATCTACAATATGGCTGAATGTTTTCCCCTATTTAAGTGTTTCTATAATCAATTACTACAAAACAAGCTTTCTAATGATTGATAATTGCCGCTGAAGAGATTCATAATTAACCAGGGTGAAACACTCCAGCAGCTTTTGCTACATGATCGAACACGGCGCCACTCATCAATACCACAAAGCAAATGGGTCTAATGTTTCGATCGTACAAAAATGTGTACATTGTCCGCGTGTGTGTCTGTTTTGCGATGCGTTAAGAAAAACCAGACCAAACAGAGGTTCACGAACGAGATGCACTACAAGTGAAAATGGAATTAAACATTGCGGTGAATGGTTGTAAAAGACTTTGCCGGTTGGGGTGGAAAAAAAAGATTGTAAGAGCAATGGTTTGTGATCCTCACTGAAACAAAAAAAACGGTTCGTTGTTGTTTTGGTTTGATTTCTATTGCAATTGTCGTCATTGTTTCGTGGCTTGTTGTTGTGGCAGCAGCACCATAAGGTGTGGAACTATACTAAGAGTAGATCAAACTTTTTTAAATCGTGTGAATTTTTGTGTCATGATTAAGACACACAAACTGCTGTCTTTAACCCGTAGTCAAATAGTAGATATTCCTGCATAAGATAAGCAAGCGGATAACGATCTTGTGTGGTGGTAAAGAAGTATGGCGTCATATTAAATTAGTTCTTGTGTGAGATTTATTTCATTGATTGCCCACGTTAAAAATGAGATTTATGTGCAACATATCGCCCAGCAAAACAATACAACTTGTTACAGGAAAATGCAAATGATAGGATGCGGAGACTATCCCACTTTAGGGAATCGCGCAAGCGAATATGAAATACACGACCATTGATATGGAAACACCCAATACGTGAGTTGAGATATAAAATATTGTTTTACCGAAATTTTTAACAAATGTTTTCTATAATAGGGACTACAAATTATTATTAACAATAATAAATCGCAAATAGGTTAGTTTTCATCAAATTGGAGCTGAACAAACAAACTATGTGAAGAAAGGATCATATGCACACAACAACAAATCGTACGAATCTGACATTCCATATCAATGGCACGCGATTCCGTATCCATTTTGGGTGACTCGCTAACGTATTGGGTGTTTCCATACGAACGCGTCGCGTATTTTATATACTCCGAGCTTCGAAAGTGAGCTCTCCGCATCCCATAATACAAAAAATATCACTACACAGATTTACAGAGGATGCAATTTTAGTAAAGCCGCTGCAGATTTCATTTTATTTCTATTATCAGTAAAATAAAATAGATATTTTAAATTTATAAACAAAAAACTGAGCTACAGAGGTGACAATTGTAATAAGGTCGTTGTATATTTCGTTTTATTTCTAAAGTCAATGAAATAATATAGGTACATTTAATTTTAAAAGTAACTCCAGATAAGTTAAATGCTTTATTCTGCTATATATAATCAAAAGCAAAGAGTTCAAAGGGCTTGACGATTTACATAACAATGATTTATTATGACACTTTGCATTTTACTTTTTGATACTTCATTTAAATTTAATAATAAACTATTGTGAAACATTATCTTTATTTAGTAAATCGAGCTTTTACTAGTCGCGATACAATGCTGTAGCATTAGGTTCATCAATTTCTAACTGAAATTATGTTATCTTCAATAGCATATTGAAAGAATTGAAATAAAGACGCCTTATAGTTGTAATAATCCCATACAAACCATCCAATCCCACAAATAATCATTTCATTTAACCTCTAGCAGCCCTCCAAAAACCCTCTACTTGCTATTGTAAACTAAAACAGCAATAGAAATGTAAGCCGTAAAAGTACACTTTATCCCTTAAAAGCTTTCCTTTTATTATACCCCCTTCCGTTGAAGGCTTATCATCCACACAAAACTGCTCCGATAAGGTTCAGTCAAAGTGTGCTCAAAGTGCTCAAAAGCACGTCCAATCGCCACAACTGCCGTAAACCGGTGTCTTCTTGGCAACAGCAAACCGGTGTGGGGATTCATTCTGTTTTGCATTGTTTTTCATTTCTGTTTTTGTTTGTTGCATCAACAACAATTCTTTAACTTCCGCTCCTTCACCTTGCCGGGTTGTTAGCTGATAGCAGACATTCGACAACACTTCCGGTCTGGGCGGGGAATAATTGTGTCCAGCTTCTTTTCCCGTAAAGCCGTACAGCAAAACACGTAATTTGACTCTCATTTTGCATCCACATCGGACTGATATATATAATGTGTCATATCACGGGCTGTGAAGCGCTTTTAGGTCTTCCGTTGTGCTTAAATTTCTATCACCATCTGGGAAGCTTCAGCTTCGATCATTCAAGCCCAAAAAGGGTGTCAGCATAAAACCATTCCTGGGCCATGTGAACGACAGTTTTCTCTTCGAATAGAGCGACCTCATTGCTTGTATTACAAATAGACACATTGGAATCATCGCTTCACCCTTTATTTGAATATTATTATTTCAACGCAGACTCCCCCTGTCAGTAACTATTCGATGGCCGAAGATGGTAAATGGGCAAAGGTAGCCTTTTAATAATAAATTAAACACATTCAGTACAACATCGCTTCACAGAAGGTCGTACATAAGTAACCGACCGGCCGGAAGAAAGTAATATCCATTCGAAGGCAAATTGTACTGCTCCCACATGACCCAAATGTGGTGGAAACACTTCCAGAAACAAGTCAAAGGGCCCAGGCAGTTGCCTGAAACAAAGTGTAAAAGAGCCATCTTTTTTTAAAATTCATTCCAACGCACAGGTTTGCATATGGCAACAAGTGCAAAAAAGAAACCCTCTTTTGTATAAACAGCACGTGTACGATTTTCATCCACACTTCACGGGCGGATGGTTCGGTTTTTCTCTACCTTCCAAGAGAGACAGTGCAAAGTAAAACGATAAACAACTAAATAAGTTAAAACACAACCATCCCCCGGGGGGAACGGAAAACATAAAGGAGAACGGAAGGTAAGCAGAACTTGTTGAGTGAACACGAACCACAGCGGCACGCGGTCGAAGGGCCCACTTGGAATCGTACATCCATGCGATTTATAAACCTTTTCTTTTACTTCCTTTTTGTTTATTTGTAAGCTGTACATTTCTACGTCTCTACGGAAAAAATATACGTGAAAAAGGGTTTCCTGAAGGTATGCATGCTCCACGAAAGGATATCACTTATTGCTTATCATCAGCTCAAAACAGTCCCTTGCAGTTAATGTTCATCCAATAACTAGTTTACACATCCTTTTGTCCAGAGCAATCCATGTAAGAGAAGAAGAAAAAAAGACCAGCAAAAACTGGCAGAAAAAGTCGTTTTCAAGAACTCATGCGCCGCGCCACCGTTGTTGCTTGTGTTCTTGTCTAGGAGTAGAACACAAACAAATATGCTAAGATGACCCGAGCAAAATATCGGTCAAGGAAAGCGTTTGCTCATGGTAGCATGTCCTTCGCGGACCAATGACACCGGCCCCATTCGGGATACGGACATGCCGACACACACTATAGTTAATCTTCGACGTCGGTTTCCATTCATTGTGGATTCATTCATCGTTGCAAGCTAAAGTCTGGCATTCAAGACCATTCAGGCTGTATACTACTTTGGGCCTAATAAAATTTATTATCTGTTTTACTGTAAGCGATATTTTTTATGTGTTGGAACTGTAGTGATCGTACGATAAGGTAAGTAATTCCGAATAGTTTATGTTATTGAAAAATAAATAATATACAAAAACATTATTAATTAGTCAATCTGTTGATTAGAAATCTGTTGAATTGATGCCAACCTTAATAAGGGTATGGCATCAATTTTTTAAAAATAATTTTCACACGTATACGCTTTTCTTATGTGAATCATTTGCTTTCCAAACAACTTCATAGAAAATCGCGCAACAGAAAAATGCACTTTGATTTGTTTTGCGGTTAATAAGATTGATGTTGCATAAATCAAATAATAATCACAATGGCACGTATGTGTTTGTCTTGCTCAAACCTTGACGCTGGGGTCTTAATTGAGTGTGATGGAACTAACAGCCCTCTGAACTACAGTGCAATCAAACAGTGGCTTTAAATCGCAAGTGCCGGCACGTGTGTTATCCTTCCCCTCTACGGAACGGACACCGATCGCAAACGATTCTATTTGCTAACCGATACCAATGTCCTTGCGCCTGAACATTAGGCTAGGCAATCGTACATTCACTAAAATCAACCGCGTTAATGCGAAAAAATCATATCGCTACATGTTCTTTTAACCCACAGCATCTTGAGAAAGATGTTCTTCATAAAAAAACACTCCTGCAGACCGGTCTACAGACAGGTGCAAAACCAGGTACCAGGTAAAATATGACCAGCAGCACACAATCTGCACGACCGAGCCGTTCGTGCGGTCGAAGCGAAAAAGGATCCGCGAAAGAAATACAAGCTTGCAGGCAACCGGCACCGTAGAAGATGCGAACGGATGAATACGTAGAAGCTAAAAAAATAAACAAACCAGCAAAAGAAGGATGGCAAAATGGTAACAGTTTGTTGGTGGTACGTACCTTGAAGGAGTTATCCTTCAACGTTTGACTGCTTGCTGGATGGTGATCGGCAGCTGTGCTTGTGTGTGTGTGTGTTGTGAATTTCCAATCTTCCTATCGTGTTTGCGTTTGTTTCACCATCCAAGTAGACCTTCGCGCGGAGAGCTTCGATGCGGAAAGTTGCTGTGTTTCGTTGGATTTGACTTTTGCTTCAACAATGATTTAGATAATTGATCATTAAATTGCCATATTTGATCGGTTTTGTTTGGCTTTGCTTCGCAACTTTGCACATTACATTCGATGTATAAAAAATAATCACTATTTTTACTTCCTCTTGAATATGCAAGAAGAATATATGGATGCTCTTCACTATATTAATGACGTGCGCTACACACCATCGTTACAAACGCCTACTACTGCCAAATTGATCAGACCGCATATTTGAGCGGAACGCTTTCGCCCATACGATGATGCCGTCCGTCTTTTTTGTTGGACTGAAATCACTTCACTGGTTAAAGCGCTATATTTCACTCTCTTCCATTTACTTCACATCACAAAAGCTGCTGCTGCTGCTTTGGGGAAAGATGTTTACTCATAACCACGATTCGCGATTACGCGATACTTCCTCGCCCAACCTGGAAAACGGGGAAACCACAATTAAAACACTGCTCACATTGAGTGAAGGCCACACACGATCGCACTGAAACACATCAGCTGCGAAGCAGGGAGAAGGAGGCAACCTTTTTCATGCTAGAAACTTGCTACGCCATATTTCACGAGCGTCGCAGCATCTTACATCACGCTTCTTTCTAACTTCTCGTCACTTGTCCGGATCGAATTGATGGCTAAACAAATTGGCTAAACTGTGCACGGGGTTTTAGTTTCACATTCCACTGTACTGTACACTTTTGAAGCGTTTCAGTTCGGCTGAAGAGAACAAAGCAAAACAAAGCAAGTACGAACCAACGAAACTGTCCTCTTTTGCTGCTATCGATCTATCGAAATTATTGCTCAAGACATCTTCCAGACAGCTGTAGCGCGGCTGAAATCAGCATCGACGATGTTCAAGCTTTTCCTACCAACTGTGTGCATGCACATTAATCGCATACACCTTTCATTGCGATACAAACAACGATGACCGCAATAGCCACACTGTATCAAATGTAACGAGAAGCGAACGGAGACGGAATTATATGAACAAAAATAGCAGTAACAAACCACCGTAAGCTCGACCCGCACTGCTTCGGTCTGACGATCCGCGTTTTGTGATTTGCATTACTTTTTTTCAGCTCTTGTTTACCGTTTTCAGATGGTTTGTGTGCTGACCAGGTTACACCATTACGAAAATCAACCGTGCAGAAATTCGGCCGTTTAGTTTTCCTAGTTATCATGACACTTTTTAGAAAGGAAATGATAATGAAAACAGTATTCTGCTACTTATTAATTAGTAAAATTAGAGTTTAGAATAAAAACAATAGTTAAATGCAGATGCAAACAGATAACACCCGCGGATTCACAGCATACCAATCCGGTTAGCTACTGTCAAAAATGATATCAAACATGGCCGCAAAAATATCAAGGTTTATATGGGTTTTTTATTTGTCAATTTGCCAAAAACATTTCATTTTTTTAAAGTTAAAAATGTGTCCGTTATGGGCTGCATATGAGCGGACAAACATCCCATTGGTGGCGAAAGTTGGGACATGTTATAATAATACTGGACTCATACCACATCAAGAAGGTATATGACCTAACAACACTATCGCCTTGCACTTCTTCAAATCCGTCTGTAGTAGAGCAGCATTTAAAACGCCTTAGATTGGCATCGATGCCAGATTTATCCATTTCTCTTATGGATGGTCAGATCTCACCTAGAAGACTGTACAAGCAATAATAGAAACAATACCTTTTATTGATTGCTTCAGAGCGATTCCATCTTCACTAAACCTAGCCTAACGTTAAAGTATTCGCGTAGCGTGTGCATTTTAAAAACGATTAGTTCTTACAATCGTTACAAAAATAATCGTTCTCATCGGTAACGCCAGAGCAAACCTTATGTACAACCTGGCTGCCACAAATTTTACACCCTATCATTTCAGACGTTTGCGTTTGGCCGGCAAGTGCACACGGAACAGCTGTACATTTGCGTTTGTGTAGATCCTTAAATGCTCCCGGTTCTCGTTCCCAGGCTGCCTCTCGCTCTGGTACAAAGATTCCACTCTCTGCAGCATGAATCCGAAAATTCTTATTCCAGCATACCGGACACTTGAAATTGTAACCCGCCGTATAGGCAAACCGCTGTGTACACTCGCGATGCAACAACCCATTTGGACACTCACTGTCGCAGCGGGTGCGTATGATTGCCATTGGATTAAAATCCGCTTCCGTTACCTGTGGCAATTCATTGAAGCATATATCACAATCTCTGTCCTTTGTATTTACGGGCTGAGACAATTCAACAGGTATGTGTTGATGACAGTATGACAAAAACTGATTAAGAAACTGAGTAAGGCAGTTATTATTGTAGCCGCAAATATAATGAAACCGACGGCCACACCCCGGCTCTGCACATTCTATTGCCGCAGATGGATGACGACAGTAGAAACAACATTTTTCGCGAAACTCCGCATAGCTGTTGATTATGTCGCGTAATATAAATCCCGCGATGCCCCAATCTGATGTTCCGTTTTGTTGAATATAGGTACCGGAAAGCTGCAAATGAGATTGTTACCGATATGAGCAAGAACAATAACGGCACCATTTGAGCAAATATTACTTACCAAACAGAAGTAATGGAGTTGGATTTTTTTATTACGGTACGTTTTTTCGATGAACTCACCATAGCGTAATGGATTGTTTTCGGTCATCCAGCATACATCACATTTGGTGCTAGTAATCTTCCTCAAAACATGCAGCTTAAAAATGGGATCCGTACAATAGCTCACATCGAATCTGTTTGTTTGATTCATGTTTCTCGGGGTTGGGAGATGAATTTCGCGGCGTTGGAGTGATGTGTGTTTTTTGGTTTTTGTTTCCGAAGATATGTTTGACGATCGTAAAAAACAAAAAAAAACAATAACATCTAATCAACCAAGGTATTTACATCCAGATTCATACATTTTTATGAAAAGTATTCTTTTTTGTTAATGTAAAAGAAATAATTATAGTGGAAACATAAACCTAAATCGTATAACAAGTTGTATTTTCAATTTTCATTCTCAAGAAAAAAATAATAATAAAAACATAACAACATTTTCTTGCAATTAACTTTTGTCGGCACATGGATACCTTGACAACTGTCAATGAAAATTCCGTTTGTTCAAAATTGCAAAAAGGCCTTTTGGACAGCAGCTGCTGTAATGGTGTTGGTGTGCTGTAAAAACGGTTCGTTCAATTTTTGAAGTTACGCCGTCGGATTTGAGCGGTTTCGTGGTGTGTTTGGTGGTTGTGTTTTCTGTTTTCAGCAACAAATATCATTGTTCACTGTGCTCCATCAACGAGCTGAGCTTGATTCATTGTGTTGCGAAGTGCAAACGTACGAAAATACACTTCCACATTGTATGCCAGAGTGGAAAAAGAACAAATCATTGTAAATGCCCCGAAAAAGGATGCGTGCTGCAGAGTAGCATTTTCCATGCATGTAGCGGAGGGCAAAGATTGTGAAAATAGTGGAATTTTTTGCGCGGTCACGAATAAATAAACTGATTCGTCTAAACGAACATCGATATCTGGTTGCATTAAACTAACGATTACAACCAGCCGAGCAACATGGATGAAATGTTGGAAATGTTTAACTCCTTCATAGGGGAAGCATTCGATAGAGAAAATGCAATGGCTGCGGAATTTACGGTAAGCAGCAGGCGTAGCCATGTGCACTTCGGATCGTGTTCAACCTGTGGTCGACAATTTGTTTCTTTTCTGTTCAACGCCACTCTTTCAGGAATTCGAAAGGAAACTCAACGAATGCGTTATGCTGGCAAACGAGCGGGGTACGCCAGTCCAGAACAAGAAGCGTCCCAAAAGACAGGCTTCCATATCGGAAAAGGATGAGGAAGGTACGAGTAGCAATGATACGCATAAACCGACATTTAATGATGGCCAAGAACCGTTACAACCAGAAAAGCGGTCCCATGTAAGTGATCGCCCTACTAACCTGCCCGGTCGTTCATCGGCCCGCATGCTGGATGTTACTGGCAAAGGAAGGGACGATCAGCCTCCTCAGCCAATGGAAACTAGCAGCGAAACGAATGAAAGCACTATACGCCCTTCGAGAACGGCTCGGTTAAAGGCACAAGAGAAACTGAAGGAACCTCCTTTGATTGCAAAGATGCGAAACGATGGTGGTTCGGCGACCGTAAACATAAAGATTGAACGTAACTCAAGCATCACCAGTCACACACTACTGCACGGAGGAAAATATGCTGAGATAGCAAAGCAAAAAGCAACGCTAGAACAAACGTACGTGGAGATGGAGACGGAGAATGATGTGAACCAGGCAAATAGAATCATTGCACCAGTGGTGGACAAACGCAACGACGAAGGTTTCTCGAGTGCTACCGAATCATCGAAACAACAGAAGGATGAGTCAATAACTGCTCGCGAAATGTCGCTAATGGTCATAACACCGTTGGTTCCCAAGGTGGAAATTCTTTCCGATGAAGAGATGCCTCCACCGAGTATGCCACCTCCAAAATTGCCTGCACCCAAGGTGCGCACGAAAAAGAAGCCAGCTGCTGGGGGAAAAAATAAAAAAGATAATAATGATACTGCGTCTAGTTCGGCGGTTTCGTCGGCCGACTCGACGATGGACAGTACGAACAGCACTGTTAGCAGCAACGCTGGTACCACTGCTAGCGATCGTCCGAGCCGATCGAAATCAAAAGCGTTAGTGAAACAGTCAGCTGTACAGTCTCCAAGGCTTATGGAGTTGAACGTTATGATCGAACCAGTTCGCGTGAAAACGGAAAAACTATCAATCGCCCAGCAGTCCCCTAGTGGCATATCCGACAAATCTACCTACGAAGATGCACGAGAGCAACCAAATCAAGATCAGGTGGAAAATGCACAGTTGGAACAGCAAATGCGTCCACTACAGATAGTGCTGGAAAAGATAAATCCGCAAGCTGCGCACCATCCGATCGCCAATAATCAATTCGACTTAAATGAAACGTACACGCAACCTAAACCTTCCGATGGAACGTTCGTTATGCCACCGTCGGTACAGGATGGTACGTTCGTTATGCCGCCGTCGGTACAGGATGGTACGTTCGTTATGCAACCGTCGGTACAGGATGGTACGTTCGTGATTGAAAAGAATGGATCATCGAACCGCCCGAATGCGGCTGATGGAATGATGATCAATGCAAGCATTATGACCGAGGACGAATCGGTCATCGAAAACTCACCCGTACAGATGCCGGAACAACCGAAATCTAAAGCATCCGTCAGCCAAAAAGTGGCCCCTCCGGCAACGGGTCCAAAGCCGACGAATCTTGCCACCATGAAAAAGTCTGCCGGCAAACTGAAGAAAAATAAAGAACTCTTCAATCCGTGCGTAATGAGTCCGATCAAGAGCCGCATCGAGGCATTTGAAAAGTGTGCTACCACATCGTCGAAGGTTGGTACACCGCAGGCCCAGGTCGGACGTCTCATGAAGACGGTCAGCACACCGACAATTGGCACCGAAACGCATGGGCTGGTTCGATCGGCCCACGCTAAGCCACTTGGCTCATTCGCTTACACTCCGACCTATGCCACACTACACGTACCGAAATCATCTTCCGCATCAAAGGTCAGTCAAATGCAGAGTAGAGCGTTACAGCATGGCACACGCAGTCAATCGCGTGACTCTAGTTGGGACCGTGCCACTGCCGGTAGCACTGGTACACTGTCGGCGGCCTCATCCACCTCCTCGCTGCTGGACGAGAAAAAGAAAAAGCGCGAAGAAAAGCAACGTTTGGCAGCGGCGCAACGGGAAGCGATGGAACGGGAAAAGCGCGAACATGCGGAACGCTTGGTGCGCGAAAAAGAGGAAAAGTATCGGAAGCTGGTCCACGAAAAGCAGGAAAAGATACGTATCGATGCTCAAAAGAAGCAAAAAAAGCTGGAAGAGTTCGAGAAGCGACGTGTGATGGAGGAACAAAAGGCACTCGCCGATCAGAAGCGGGATGAGTTGGCCAAACAGTTGGCCGAACAGCAAAGGTATTGTTGGTTGGTGCAAATCTGGCTCATGAACCGATATAATGTTTAATTTTTTGTTTGTTTTTGTTTTCCAGAATCGATCGAGAGCTGCTGGAAACGCTGAAACAAAATCAGGCTAAGGATAACCACGAAGTTAAACTCCACAAACAGATGTATCAGCAAAAGCTGCGACAGCAGCAACAACAACAGCAGCAGGCAGCAAAGAAGAAAGCGGCTACAGCTAAAACCGAATTGTTTACGTTCGAAATGATCGATACGGATGATAGCACGGATGAGGAGGTTAGCGAGGACACAAGCGCACCACGTAAGAAAAAGCGTCCGCCAACACCGGAATGGTGCCAGAAGTGTAAGTCTTGCTTAAACTCTTGCTCTCAGCTGTATCTGCGTTTGCTTCAAGCACATTTGTTTTCTTCACCATTACAGCGGCCAATTTCCAGCAACGACTTACGATCCAATCTCACATTGATGCAAAGGTGATCGACGGTCTGTTTTCGGTGCAACCAATGACGCCAGATCTGCGCTTGCTGTTCCCTGCCATCGATGCACACAAGCTGAAACGTAACTCGAGTGCAATTTGGCGCACACCGCCACGCCCCTCGGAGATTCCGTAAGCGCTGCCAGGTTGGAGGCCAGGTTGCCGCCGAATGTCACTAGAGAAATATGTTTTCAGTTATAAACTTCAACGTAACAGCCGTGTAACATTCTATTGGCACTTTAATTAATGTTTTTGCTACGATTTTAATATGCGTAAAGTAGGTATATGCTCTTTCTTTTTGCGTACTTGTTGTAAGTTTTGCATGCACTGTGTCTGTGTTGTTGTTGGAGGAGAAAATACATGAAGCAATGAGCGTTGAATGAGGCAATCCGGTTAGTATGTGGACCATCACCATTCACCATATAAGTTGGACAAGTCTTCTAGTTTTACTGCGTTGATTCGGCTTTATGTGAAATGTGAAATTTAAAAGCATGACATAATTATCATAGTATAGTGCATTTTAACTGCTTCAGTGTACTTAGCAGTATTTTCTTTTTGTACGGAGAGCCGGACAATCAGAGGGTAATGAATAAACTATACAAACACTACATGTTGAATCAAACAAAATGGATTGATCGAGCAATATCACACCGCACATAAGTTTTTGGAAAGCATTTGTTTCTATAAGGGAACTGTTTTTGTTTTATTTTCGTGTTTGATCTATTCTCGAACAAATATGTTTGTTTTACATATTAAAGCTTAAGTTCGTGCAGCTTCACCGCTGTACCAAAGCACCGATTAGAACAAAAAACCGAAATACTTAACACACGGTACAAAACGGAATCTTCGTATTACGCTTGTAGAACTTAATGGTATACATATATCTGTTTTGAGCTTAAAAAATGAGATACAAAATAGGTATATTATACAAAACTGATACTTATTCCCTGGTTGTATGCAAAATGGTTTATGCAGCATTTAATTGACCATTTCTCCATATGGTTCACCAAACACAAGGAAGCATAAGTGAACGGAGATTTACTGTTATTGCTGCTACTGGCATCACTGGCAATGGCCATTATAGAGCCAAGAAAACTATCAAATGGAAATTTTCATGTAGGGCAATCAGTTGGTAATAATGTATCAAATTCGAACAAGGAATGATTATGCATTTCACACAGGTTCCACTATTCTACCCTGTGCTAGCTTTAACGAACTTTCCTTGTTTTTTTTCTATCCTTTTTCGACACGCTACAAATGTTTGGTGTTTTTTGCGGTTTTGCTTTGCTACACTTTAATGTTCTCATATACTCTCATATTATACCAACGTGTTATAGATTCTTTTTCGTTTCAAACTGGTACTATATATCTGTCTTATGCGCTATACTGGTGAAGGTATTACATGCTTTACAAAACCTACAAAGCTTCTATCATAATTTTGTATTCTCGAATACCATTTCTACTTGCTAGTAGTTAGTGGGTTTTTTAATGCTCACTCACACAATGTCCTGTATAAATATTCTGTTTTCGGCATATGTTTGCTACGCTGTTTAAATTCTTCCAATCTATCACGATACACTAGTTTTGGTAAACTTTACAAGACTTTGTTTGTGTGTTTTGTTTTTGGGCTTTTCTTTAAATAGAGACACAAAAAAAAAGTTACAAATAGTTTAGTAAATAGAGTACTTAAAAAAACAGCTTTCTCGAAATAGTTTGCCGCTAGTAAATGCTGCAATTATGTTATTCCATCAAAGGTGTGTGTTTGTATGTTCAGGTAGAAACGTTTGTGATGCTCAACACAGTGTGTTGATTGGTATTTGATTATGTTTATTTGATTTTTTGCTGTTGTTTTGTTTTGTTTTGTGCATTTCGCTTTTACCTCAAACAGTCCCCAATCATCTTTGCTCAGTCGGATTAACGGGAACCAAAAGGAAACACGCACTGGTGGGGGATTAAGAAGACTTGTAAAAATTAGTGGATTAGAATAACTTAAAGAAAAGGAAATTCCACACCAAGCGCACGAAGGAAGCACGATGTAAAACAGGGGATAGTGTATGTATGGATGGTTGTTTTTTTGTTTGTTATATGTTTTTGTGTTAAAATGTGTGCTTATGACAACCCCGTTCTGGGATATCATATGGACAGAACCATGCCCCCTGTATAGGCAGAAATAACCTATCTCTTTCCTACCTAGTGACGGTCTTGGCCCACTTCTAAAAGCGTTGAAAAATCAGCCAAGCACTTAGCCTGACCCTTGATATGGACGTATTCGCGGCACAATGATAATTAGTCTTCCAATAGTCACGAATAGTCACGAAAACCTGCAGGTTCAAGAAAGGTCAAGCGCGAACAATAGAGCTAATACCAAACAAAAACCAAATCACACGTGCTCATTTGCTTTGAAAACAATTCTGAAACGTGGTTTTTCTCTAGATGTTGCTTCATCGAATGCCGTATGATGTATACATATATACTTCCATAATATTATGTTGTAGCTAAACATTATACTCGTTTTGAATTGATATGTTTCGGTTACGCTTTGTTTCACATTCTGGTTTCGCATAAATTTGTTCCTATTCGGTTGTATAGTTTCATGTTTTGTTGTTTCTGTTGCTTTCTTACTCTCTTTACTAATGTCTTTAGGGACTCTACAAAAGCTGATTTGTTCCATTATTCGTTCATTTGTTTGTTATGCTTCTAAAAATTTGGCTAATGAATGGATATATTCGTACGTTTGGTTTGTTAGTTTCATATGTGTAAAAATGTTAGTAGCTATTTTTGATATGTTTCACTCATGTTTTTATATTGCTCTTTTGTTTGCCGATAGACGCGTTTTCTTTTTCTCTACGTTATTAAAAAAACACACAAACCCACCCATAAACATACATTGGTTTTTTGTTCTTTTGTTGGGAGAAGGAATGCAGATGATAAAAGGTCAAACTTACCGCAGCCGTTGATTTAACTATCCTTTCTTTCCCGCTCTAAAGCTTTCAGAATATTATCCTTAAGCTTTTCGTAGAGGAGTTGTTCCGTTTGGTTTGCCGTTGACTCTTTCCCCTCAGTGGTATCATCATG
Source organism: Anopheles parensis (assembly GCA_016254315.1). Lineage (NCBI taxonomy): Eukaryota > Metazoa > Arthropoda > Insecta > Diptera > Culicidae > Anopheles > Anopheles parensis. The sequence goes on from STHC01000646.1 coordinate 25,086, forward strand.
CACGATTACATCCAGTGATTTTTGCTTAAAAATAGAAAAATAGTTTGGATCCCGGCGTATTATTTCCGTTAACTGGCGGCACTGCGTTTCCGACAGCTCCAATACTGCCCGTATTAATCGATCCGAATCCTTATCATCTTCAATCATGGTTGGTTCTTTGTCGGGAGATTTGCTATCACCAGCGCCTGTCAGCTTCACCGGTAGAGTTGGTGTTCGTTTGGATGCAAACAAAATGTACCCCCTTTTCAAACGCAACCACAGGCCACGTCCGACACATAATCCATCCTGTTCCACCGAAAGTTGGAATGTGGTAGGCTGAACGTTAGCTGCCACTTCGCATCGCTTAATAGCGGCAAATGTTTGAAGTAACATTTCCATAATATCGCTAGCTGGTAGACACTCCCGTTCGGCTTCCCCGGCAAGCAGACGCATCAGTACGCTTAACTTTTCCTCTTCTTCGGAGTTTTTCGTCGCACAAACCAAGGTGCGCATTTCATCGAACAGTGCACGATCGTCCGGTGTCGACGAAACGCCTTGCAACGCTTCAAACAGCAATTCGACTTCGTTTGGTTCAAGCCGCAATAGTTCCTTGATGGGAAACCGGGTACCATCGATCCGTATTGCACCGGGATCACTCGGATCGGACACGATCTGCACATTCGTTTCGAGGGAATGTTTCGCTATTCGCAACCCAATGTCGATCGCGTGCGAATCGTTGTTAAAGTACTCGCAGCAGTGATCCTCAAAACCGAACAGCTTTAGCGCAACAATTGCATTGTTCTTCATCATCAGTTCCGCCTGCCGGATGCTGATGGTGGTCTTTGTCCAGAAGCAGATCGAGGCAGCGTGCGCCAACCGTGTTTCGATTGACGCATTGTAGTAATTCGAATGCATTGCTGACAATGTATCGCAAATCACCAAATCGCTAATGATGTTGCCCGTCTCGTTAATGAAGTTGCACACCTTAAACCCTGTTGCGATGCTGTGGCTGGTTGAGGCGACCCCGGACAGTGCCGATATGTGGGGCATTGTGCCGAAGGTGAGCACGTGTGCTGTTAGGCTCAACCAGGCGGTACGCGATTCGGAATCAAGGAACGGGTTCAACGATTCCTGATGGGCGCTTTTGTCACGCAGCACATCGATCGAGCGTCCGGTTGCGTACAACGCCGATCCAATACTAGCCGCAACAAAGGGTGTTGCAATACCACCGGACAGAAAGATGGCTCCAGTTGCACCGGCAATTCCTACAAGCAAATAAAAATAACTTTAACCGTCTTTTACGCTGTACTTGGCCAAATGGAAC
>STHC01000738.1:0-26216 GCA_016254315.1 Anopheles parensis
TTTGATCTCCGTTGCTGCCATTTTCTTTTGATACCAGTTTTATGACTCGTGGAAGATGACTCCAAGTAATTAGTACCTTTTTTTACTTGTTAGGGGTCATATCTATCCCATGTAAATGTTTTTTTTTTTGCTTCGTTTTTTAGGAACGGTCAAGAAATTGAATTTTGATTATTTAGCTAAATGTCTTGAAGTATATCAAGCTTTAGCAATAGAATAGCAATAGAATTATAACTTTGAAAACAAATTAGTGTGAACATATAGCTTCTGTTATCTAAAGGAATTTCATCAGCTTTAATTAAATATATTTATGTATGTCTTGAATGTTTTTGAATTTATGTAAAATATGCCTATATTTATAATTATGGTGCGCACTGTATAAACATTCCCAAGAACAGAGCCGACACATTAAAAGCATTCATTTTAATTTTTCTACCACCCCAACACATCCGAATGATCGATTGGTGAGGCAAACACACACACGCACGTCACTTTCGTCCTTGCCCATGAGTGAAAAAAGGCGAAAAATTGGTACTTTGACTATTAGTACTTCCCTCTGCCGATGGATGGCGCGCGCGGCCAGCCGTTAACTTCGAGTCCACAATTATGGGTATTAAGATCAATTTGGCTTTGGCAGTAAGTTGCAAAGCGAGGGGGGACGAGGAATGGTGCGCAACTTCGTGCCCAACGTCCCACAACAACCCCCATCATCGTCATTCACACGAAAAACACTGAGGACGAGCGCGCGTGCGAACGCTACTTTACTTCACTTTCGCCCGGAGGCCATAACGAAACAAAATGCCCAGACACGAAACAGTCAGTCAATCCTACACCCGATCTGTGCTTTGGCGGGGTAACCATATATACTACAGCTACAGCTACGGGAATACACTTCCTCTCTAATTATGCACCGTTCAATGTTTATTACACCCTTGAGTGAGTATGCGCCCGAGCGCACTCGGGGGGCCACCGTGTTCCATAAAAAAAAACAAACAAGAAACAGTGGCCAAATAAAACACACCGCAGGAAATGAGTGTGGCCGCACACCCATCGACGAGAAATTGTGGGGTCGCATTTAGCAAAGGGGGAATTGTTAACCAAGATCCGACCGGCCCCATACTCAACTATTTTAGTGGTATAATTTCTGTTTAACTACCGCTCGTTTTATTTCATTTAACGGCGCGCTTGGGCGACAACGCACCACACAAAACAACTCACTCATGACACTAGCCGGAGTCAATGAAAAGCAAGGAACCAACCGCCCCCCGGTTCGTGGTCGATTGGCTGGTCAGTTTTGAGGGTTTTTTTTTTACAAAGCCGGGATTTGATTGGGCTCTTAAAAACGCTCAACCTCAGCAAAGGAGGATCTGAGACCACCTTCTTAAACTGGGAAGCGGGACAATAAAAACCGATCGAGAATGGGGCCGGGTTTTAAGCGCTGCTGAACCAATAAACACATCCATCCCGTTGAGATACGACGCCATCGTTACAATTTCGCTCAATTGAATTTCATCTTACGCGAACTCCACAGCACCGACTGCAGTAGTAATCATATGTCTATGTGGCTAGAATTAAGCTATAAAAAACCTTTATGCACATATCGCAATAGTGGACAAACTTCACCAATATGAAGGCTACAAAAAAAACCCCAACAAATCCGCGTTTTTGTTTTATTACTTATACATTAATCACCATCAAATCAGATCGACAATTTAAGGCTACGTAAATAGGAAGGTTTCCCATTTTTCCCTTCGCTTCGTCAACACACTGTAAAACATTTCGATAATAAAGCATTATATCACACCTACGAAAGGGAAGGATAACCAACTCTACCACAGCTGCGGGTGTACATAAATCTTACTGCTCAGTGGAAAAAAAATGACAGGTGAAATAAATCTGAAGGTAAGACTTTAATTGGAAGGGTTTCCCTGCTGATAACAACAGCAGTTGTGTATTTATACAACAACTGGTGCAAGTCGAATGATAAGGCTTTATGATGACGGGCCAAACAGACAGTATCTTGGTATTTACCAGATTAAGAGGATTGTCAAGAAAATAGCACCGTACAACACTAGTATACATTCCAATACCACTATTGTCAACATGGTTTAACATTTATTTTAGTCATAAAACCCAACCACAGCTTACAGCGTACGGAATTGCAGACAGGTTTTCATTTCATATGGCAAAACAATCAGCATTTAATACAACTAAACGTCAAACATTTCAATGTCCGGCATTTTGAACTCATTATTTTGACGTTTTGATCAGAAATTGTTTACAAACAACTGTAGCTGCTTCGAATGATCCGAATTTATGTATTTTACATTAGAATTACAGTTATCAGGACATTACCAAGCGTATAATGTATTACTCTGATCATACCCAAGTGATCAATAGGTTATTTGGCTTAAGATGCAATTTCAATAGCAGTTTCCAGAAGAATAGAATCAGCGGCAGCTTCGCGGCATTGTAGGGTTATAGAAATACAGTAGTATGTAAGAAACCGATGCGAATTCCTAATACTTTTAAATAAAGTCACAATCCATAACAAACTACAAGCACAGAAGCTGCCTGGAGCTGTGGTAGGAACTCCGGATTGGTTTCATTTATCCACTCCGACTCCGACGTATAAAAACCAGATTCAACTCCAAGAAAAATTTGGAATTTACTCCGCATCGCTCCGGAGTTGGTCCTGGAGGTGGATTACCAGATTATTTCGGAGGTGCATCCAGAGTAATCTCCGGAGCAATCTCCAATATTAACTCCAGATTCAACTTCGCTTAGTGGGCGGGTTGCAGTTAATTGAACTTTACAATGTCCTTAAATTGCCAACCATCCTCCCCAGTTGTTAATAGTGCCGGAGTTACTCCGGAGTGCACTCTGGAATGTCTCGGAGTCGGATTACTCCAACTCCGTAAAAATTGATGTTTTACCCGTCACTAGGGACGTCGAATACCTTGACATGATACCAATTTGCACTGGTTGCATCAACCTCTATCATATAAAGACTTTGATTTTGCCTTATTGAATAAATCCAGACATAAACAAAACTTTAGCTTTATCCCTTTCGATGTGTTTTTGGACAATGAATGACAAAGAGAAACTGTCAGATGGACAATAAACACTGTTACAGTGTAATTAACCAATCGATTATTCAATAATATTAATAATGAGAAACGAAAATAATTAAACTCGTGCCAGAACACGATAAAAACAAGCAACATTTCAACACCCGCACGCTGGATCAGTGTCAAAGGTAAAACTGTTAAAACGTTTTAAATCAATTAACTACACTTTACAATTAGCCCAAGGGCCTTCCAGCTAGGCAGATAGCCTATTGGCTCGACCATGTAATTAATACTGGGTATTAGCGACAGCCCCATAAATACCATATCACAACACAATTATCCATGGATCAAGGGTGACGATTTAAGGGGTTTGGGGGGTTGGGGCACGCAAAAAAACAACAAAAACAGTCAATATTACATCATCCACTGTGTGCCGAGTCACATACAGGTGCTTATCACGTACATATGCACACACACACACACACAAGTAATAGTCAATCATTTCCTCTCGGCCGAATTATAGAGTCCGTGGATAGTAATTCTATACCATTTCACACGGTTTGTAAGCATTTTGATTGGGTGTAGCTGACGACACCCCTTTTTGGTTTGGTAACATTGCAGTGTCCAAGCGGAGTTTGTGTTAAGTGTCCGAAAATCAATTGCACTGATCACTATCAAAAAGCCAGTAGCAGCATGGTAATGGTATTTTTTTGCACTTGGGAATATGTTTTCCAACAAAGTATCTTCTCTTTCTCGCTCTCTCCGTCTTTCAGTTAATTTTTTTTGCTGGTCTTTGGACACTTACATGGGACTAATGATGTTGTCGGATGACTCGTTCAGTTCATATGTTTCGCTAACGGTGGAAAGAATGAGAAGCAACGATGGCCACTTTTGCATCATGCAACACCTTCGAACATTTGTCTACCCGGCCCACTGGAAAACCCTACCCTGCTCTCCTCAAGCATTTGAACAATGAGTGATTAGCTTCCCGATAACGTCTCTGCTCCCAATGGGGATGATATGCGTCCACCCCATGATGCACCCTTATTTGTGGACAGTCACATCGGTCGACAGGTGGAGTAGAGAGAGAGAGAGAGAGAGAAAGAGAGAGAGATAGAGAGAGAGAGAGAGAGAGAGAGAGAGAGAAAGAGTAGAGAACCGAACCGAACTATCAATCACTGTCCACCGTATGCGTACAACAATGAAAATCACAGCATATTTTGCAGGAAAGCGGTAGTCGTTGTATAACTTATACAAACGGTTGTTGGTGTGTTGCTAACCCTGCATCACATTTCTCGCCATACGCACACGAGAGACAAGGTTGGGATTTTGAATTTCAAATCATATCTACACTCCAGTGGGGTGTGGTGGAAACATGAAATGAAGAATGCTTGGCAAGCAATTCGGAGGCGACAAACATAATTAATTTTCACTCTCGTTACCCTCGCCACCCCGTCGGTTGCATTTGCCAGGAAAATGGAAAAACCGGAAGAGTCTTCTAATGCAAGCTAAAAAGGTATCTGCTGCTCCTTTTGATGTCCTCTCCTCTTAGAATCATTTGCCATCAGCGAGGGTCCCCCCTTCCCTCCTTCATGTCTCTACACGGACTCACGCCTTCCCATTAAACATACTTCTTGTTCCTCATTTGTTTCATCTCCATTATCCATTAAACTGACAGCGAGAACAGCTTGTAAAATAGTGAGAAAGGAAGAAACAGACGTTACGACGATGCCCCTTCCCGCGGTTGGGCGTTGCAATGATAATCAAATCAGCATAATTATCGTTCGCTGCAAAATGCAACACACGTGCACACACACACTCGCTTTGCTTACGACTCTCGTTAGTTGAGGCTGCGCAGCACGGCAACGTACGAGGAAACATGAAACATTGCAACACCACCACAGTGTGTGCAACAAAACACAAGCGCAAGAGATGTGCTATCTTTTCGAGCACGTGTAAAATGCATTTCACATTCCTCTGCCTCTCGCCTGAGACCCCCCCCAGCCCCCAGAGGGCTCTCTCCAAATGCAGCAAAACGGCCAGGGAAAGGTGATGTGGGTTGTCTTATCTTTTTTCGTTCATCGTTTTGCCCCTTACGGATGCAGGCACGGTTTGGTCCAACCTTTCAACCTTTTATAAATTGCCCCTCCCGTGTTATTCCTTTGCAAGACCTCGCCTGTACGTGGCCAAGGGAATCGGTGAAGGATGACAGAACAGAAGCAGTACCAGCTGCCTGAATTAGTCTGTGTGGCCCGGATGGTTTTACTGCCAAAAGCCACAGGGAGGCTCCTTTCTATTGGTTGCATACATGTGTACATTATTTTTCACTGTGTATTATGTAGTTAAGTAACTAAGTTAAAAAAAATTTTCTTATTGAATTAAAAAAATTGTTGAACTCAAAACATTAATATGATACAAAGAAAGCATAGCGCCAACATACCAAAATTAATGATCTGGCAGCTTTAGTGTTAACATTTACGAAAAATATAAAAATGTGTGAAAGGACCAACTTAAACGCAATATCAAATATGCAACAGAACAAAAGCAACGGAATACCCACATAAAACACTAAAGCTTGCAAAGAAATAGCACGAAAAACGAAGAAATACATAAAAAGGAAGAAACCATGAAGGAATGCATTAAACAATAAATTTTTCCAAGAATTTTTGACACTGTCGGAACGGCTATTCGAAGTTGCAAAGTGTGGAATTCCATGGGAGATTGTAAATTTTTATTGCATTTCGATTGCATTTTGCATGTTGGTGAAAGGAATCTTATTAAAAGGAAAAAAAAGGAATCTTTTTAAAATCCGCATATTAAAATTTTTCAAACTGAAATGCAATTTTTTCATATTGTTTTTTCATAGCGAACAGAACCAACTATTAGCATTATATTTGTGTATTTTAGATGTTTATAAACGATCATTTATAAAACAGCAACAAACCATTACCGCTTAGAATGAATACATCAAAACAAGGCGCTAACATTGAAATGTTAAAAAAGTGATTGCGGCCGGCGATAAAGCCACACACATAAATGGAAACGCTTGTTTAGAAGGCCTGTACACAAAAGCTGTCACAACACATTACAAAACCACCTCGGCAAAGGTAAAAGAAACAAAAAGCGGGGGTGGGGGGGCGAGAATAATAAAACTAAAAGGTTGTTCGGTTTGTAATCGTTTGGAATGTAAATGCGACATTAATCGACCTTTTGCGCGCGCGCGCACCCGCCTGAACTTGGGTGATGAATTCATTCCGCTTCCCTTTTTGATAATGTCATAACTATTCATAACGGCAAAATACAAAAACACACACAAACGCGCACGCAACGCGAAACGTCATCAGTGTCAAACCCGAAGAGCGCACGTCTCGGCCATTCTCGTAACGTCAAAGCGGCCGTCATCGATGATGTTGTGCACACGGCTGCTCCTGCTGCTGCTTTGTGTTAGTTTCTTTTTTTTATATTTTCTTTTGTCTTTCTTCAAGCGAAACATCGGATCAAAAGGGAACCATCGGAAAAGATTTCTCTTGCAGTGGGTTTTGAAGCAAAAAAAAACATGATCCAGGTAAGATAAAACGCGTTACCCAACAAACCAACCAACAAAGCAAAAAGAAGGAAGAAACATACTCGAAAAAGGAAAGAACAAAAATCTCCTTCACACGGTTATGGGGCAAGGGCGATGAAACGAAGAAGAATGAGAATGAAAAAAAAAAAAGATTTATCGGGTAAAACGGGGAGGATTGTGTGTGTGTGTGTGTGTGTGGGCACGAAGGGAGGAAACTATAAATTGCATATCAATTATCCCACTCGGCGAGCATCCGTTGTAAAACAACGAAAAATGGCGGACGGTTGTCATCGGCAAGTTGATGGCTACACATTCTTTTTTTTGGGGGGGGGGGGGAGGAGACAGGGCGGAATGTAGTGGGGAGGTAGCGTGAAGGGAGGACGAAAAAGGTTCAAGTAGGACTGGGGGAACCAGATTCCCTCCTAACCGACAGAGAGAACGCAAGCAAAAAAAGGAAAAGAATTCCAACTTAGTTTGGCTGTTCAACTTCGCGGTCTCCACGACGCACCGTTCGAGGTTTGCGCAAATTGCGCGTGGGGACACTGATGAGCGAGTAGGCGAAAAACGTGAACGTGAGCTTTATCACGCTGCATGCACAGACTGGTATACAACACAAGTAACACGATATGAGCAGATAGTTTTGCTCTTTTTTTTCTTTTTCTTTCTTTTTTTTGGAGCAAAGAAGTTCATGTCGTTCATCACCCAATTTTAATAAATTGGGAGAATGTTCCCCTTGCGAAAAGAGTAAGAGGGGATGATGAAGTTGCCGATTGACGATGTGATGAAATTGCGCTCGTAAACGAATTGAAGATGTCGTGACAAGAGAGTTTGGCGAATTAAAAAAAATACAAAACTAAAAGTGACGTCATTTTTAGACAGCAAAGTGAACAAGGTTTTTTGTTGTTGTAAAACAACATAGTGTTTGCTGCCTTTGCCGCTACAGGACAACATAAAAGAGCGAGCAAGAAAGAGAGTAAAGTGTCCGTTTTGCTAAAGGTTCAACCGAAACGAGAGCAATATTTGCCAGCAGTAGACAAAGGGATGAGCGCTGAGACATTAGCATCCCTAGAGCTTAGAGGATATCATCTCACCCCCCGAAAAAAGGGGGGGGGAGGAAAGGAAGCAAAGGTAAATCCGTGTTTGTGATGAAGTTTATTGAAAGTTTAATTCATGGCCGCGCGGTGGTACACGGATTTCACACGCTTCCCGAAAAAACTCCCGGCACAAACTCCCGCCGGCCGGAGCGAAGCAGGACGTTTTCATGACGATGTGCGCACACACAAAAATATACACGCGCACACACGCCGCACGCATACACGCACGCGCGCGTATCCAAACACAAAACCCCCAGCATGGGGGCTGCTGCCGTTTGTGCTGACAAAATGTCCGTCCAAGTTTCACCAACCTCGGGGTGAGTTTTTCTTCTGTCTCTGTTGCGCGGGGACACACACACATACACGCAAGCACACGGTGTAGCCTCTTCTTCACTCATGTTTGGATGTGGTTCTCTCTCGCAGCATGAAGCGCTATACGGGATGTCGACAAACGATGTCGAGGAAAAGAACGACGACGACCATCCAAATCAAATTATGGATTAAATAACATATTAGCACGAACATAAAAGCGCGCTCTCCGCACCATTGGGAGTCGCAGTAAACGGAAGAAGCGAAGGATGAAAGCACGCACACACACACACACACACACACACCCACTCTTAGTCACGCACACATTCAATGAAACGTGGTAGTTCCGCTCCATCATTTGAACAAGCGATTCAATCGACCGACGAAAAGCGCGCTAAACCATCAAATAATGCAGCAAGCCCTTTGTGTAATATACGTGTTTGTGTGTGCGTGTGTATGTGTGTTCATCATTTCTCAAAGGCGGCCTAAATTGGGGGAGAGATAACAAAGGGAAAAAAAGGTAACGAAAAATGCAAAAAAAACGCAAGCAGGAAAAAGCAAGGAAAGAACGGAAACGGCCAAAGGGGAATTTACAGCAAAGCGCAAGAAAGGAAGGAAAAACATCGGCTTCGGCCGAAAACAACGAGAAGAGGAATGATGGAAGGGAGGGTGGTGAAGGTAGAGAAGTTCGTAATGCGGCGGCGCGGTAGCATCGAATAACATTAACAGCACATACCTAAAAAATCACAAAACACTAGAAGAAAAGAGAGGAAGACGAAAACATCACCCCAAAAAGATTGACATTGCTTTGCATCTTTTGCGGAAAATGATGAAAGACATGAGATGCAGGCAAAGCAACCAACCAAAAAAAAATGCTCAAGTGAGTGATAATCGTTTAATTTTCTCACCAACCAGTATAAAATCCGTGCAGATTGTTCTGTCCCTGCTCGTTTATAATCATCTTAAATTTTATCTTCCCTTTTTTGGGGGGTTTTCCCTACTTTTAGCCCCCTCTTGCATGTTGTTACAAACGGATTTGGCGGACTAGTTATAGATTAGATATGCAATTAAACACGGCTGTGTCGATTTTTAATTGTGACTTGAACTGTTGCTTAAATTTGTCCAATTATCACCTCAAAAAACGCCTTGAAATCGCCTTAAACTAAAGTGAAACAGCGTGCTAACCGTACGGCACCTGAAAATAGCATTTAAAAAAACACATTTTTTATTCGTGTTAAGTTAGGGGGGGCGCCGGTACAAAAGGAACATAGTTATTTTCTGTATCAAATTTGTCAAGATCGAAAAACCAATCACGACGATGCACGTGACGCCGTATTTTTTTTTTTTTGTTATTCGACAAAGAAACAAGTGGAGACAAGAAAGGCAATTTCAAGTGGGGGAGAAAAAGAAAAAAAAAACAAAACCCATAAACAACCACCAATTGGCCCCGCGTGCGGCGATCGATAGAAGCTCGATAGTTGTCGGCCCATTTTATCAGATAATTTGTGTTTGGTTTTTCACTAACCGTTGCTCGCCTGGTGCTCGTTTGGTTGTTTTTTTTTCTTTCTTTTTCCGCTTTCGTTTCTAAGAAGCTTCGAAAAGAGGCGCCGCCACCTCCAAATCGGCTCGAAGGTGGGTTTGATGTAAAACAAAAATCATTACACCGAACAAACGAGTGTTGAGGGGAGGCAGAAGGGGGAGAGGGGGCATGTGTGTATTGCTTATAACAACATCTGATAAAATGGGGATACAACCCTCCTAACAAACAACAATGTGCTAGCGGCTGCACGCATGAATTTTTCACCCCCATTTGTGTGTGCATTGCACAAATCAGAGGAACCATTTTAACCGTTTTTCCTTCCTTTTCCTTAGTTCCGCTAGTAGCAAGTGTGGGAAATGAACAGAAATGTAACATATTTTCGTTATATCAAAAAAAGATGTAAAGAAACAATTTTCTTTTCCTTTCTTTCCCAGTTTGAGAATGTGTTGAATTTTGAAACAAAACTGTTAAAGAAATCAATGACTGAACTAAAGCTAAAATTATAAATTTTTCGAACGATTTTGACGTTAAGTTTTTCTGTCAGACTTTAAATATTTTTTTCTAATATTGCTCGTCGTCTACCGCCTCCTTTAAATCTTTATACGCCTTAATAATTAAAAGCAATAATAGGCGATAAAAAATCTTTATTACGATCATTAGAAGACTCTTAACTTCAATAAGTAATGATCAAGCAAAATCATTTTTAGTGGCAAATCCATAAATGTGAGATGAAAACTTGAAAACATTTTTTTCAATACTAATTTTATGCTTCCAGCATATAAATTCCACATAAAAAATCATTCACTTCCATGATGGATCAAACAAAATAGTCTCGCTCCCTTCAAGTATTTGCTCCCAATTAAGCGATTAGAATCGAATAAAGCGCCACTACTTCAATGGTAATGTTTCCCGCTCCCCAACTCACCTCCCTCCTCTTCATCCATTCATCCATCACACCCCTTCGAAAAATCACCTACTTTTAGGGAGCATTTTCCCTGGTTGCGTTGTATATTTCCCTGCAACTAGCAAACCACTCAAATGGAAAAGCGAAACCCGTCATCATCATCATCATCATTTATCTAATACACCGAACGGGGAATGGAAATGATGGCATATGGTCACGGAATGCTATTCCCAAAACCTTCAAAAAGTGGAAAGAATAATCCACCACCCCCCCAAAAACCCAATCAACAGCAGCAGCAACAGCAGAGAAAATGGACAGTGAAGAGATGGGCGGACGCACACGACACAACACTAAAGAGTGGGTGGTATAACATATTCGAGGAAGAGGGATCATTTTCCGGAAGTTTATTTTCCGTGATTGAGTTCCTTGTGCGTACGAACAAAAAGGGAGAGAGGAACAATAAGAAAGAGAGAGAGAGATAGGGTGGAAATTCGAGCTGAGGTATGCGGGTATGGGTGTGATTCGAATAAAAGCACCCACAAAACGACGTGTAATGGGAAGCAAAATGGCTGAAATGATAGACGAAGGTACAAAGCGGTGATTTCCACAGAAAGATGCTTTTCCAGGGTATTTTGTATGATTCGATACGTAATAGTTTAATCGAACAGCATGGAACACGAGCTTTGTCCTTGGAAATTTGTTGAAACTTCATCTCATATTTGGCACGATTCTAAGAGGGCATTACCAATTTGAAGGTAGCTAAACCTATCTCGCACATCATTCATAATTTATTTGCTGGCACTCGATATGCTAAAGAGCAATAGACATGCAAATAAGGCTTCATAATACGGATTTACGTCGTAAAGTTATCGTTCCGACTGTCGGAAGACAATTTTCATCTCCGTTAACCCTTAATTTGACAGCTTGCACATAGCATTGACAATTGTGTAGAAAATCGGTAGACATCGACAATCGGTGTGCGCATTAACGCTAGAACTACCGGACCAGTAATGAATATTGAAAGACCTTCCAGGAATAAATGCAAGTTGTTGTTTAAACGGTCCGGATATTTATGCACTGTAAATAACGTTGGAATTAATGTTAAGGGTTTAAAAGCAGCTTAGATAACATTTCTAATTGGGAACATATTTTGGTGCCGTGACCAGGATATTGTCACTAGAACTATCGGACCAGTCATTTTGATTGGAACGCTTCATTTTATTTACATTATTTTTTGGGATTAAAAACCCTAAAGTAGTTGAAAGAGTTTTTACACATATATTTTATAGCACGATCTACAATAAGCAGTAAAATATATCACAACGCTTCAAAATTGTTTAAAAATTAACCACGAACGAAAAACGCTTGATAGTTCTAGTGTTAAAAAATATTCCTATCCCTTCCGAAAATCGACATATCATATCGAAACACAACGATAAATAAAATGTTACCAAATTAGCTCTCGGTTCTTTTTCATTTGCCATCATTTGTTTGCGAACTAGAACCCCTAACCAACACAAGGAACAGCAACATGCTTTGCTAAAGCTAAGCGACCTATTATGGTCCTTCGAAAAAGGTTCAAGTCTTTTCCCAGCCCCACCACGACGACGATAAGTTTCCAATTCGGGTCAGGCCAATTAGTTTCATTAAGATAATTGACTATGGCCACTGGATATTGGAGACGAGAGGCATACATATTTGCCACATAGTCAAGTGGGTGATCGATTCTCCATTTGGCCGAATGCCGATTGAAATCCTTTTTTTTTTTGCTTTCTTGCACTAGAAAGCTTGATGTAGTGTACTTGTATAGAATTTTTATGCATGTGTGTATGCTTTTCTGAGGATATAATATTTCAAAAAAAAAAATAAAAAAGAAAAGTTGGGAAATAAATAAAAAAAAACAATAACCAACATTCTGAAACCTACCAAAATCGATACATGGACAATGGATGTATTGAACTTCTAAAGACTTGAGGCGCCATTGTCTTCACTCTCGAGAGCAAGCTGATCATCATCGTCATCATCATCATCAAGCCACTTACATGAATAAATTACCACTTGTACTCATAGACCTTTCCATAAATCATTCCCACGAGGCTACACACCATATCACATCCATCGTTTGCCAACTTATTGGCGCAGCAATTAACTATTTATAATACATCCATTACATAAAACCCTAACCCCCTGTCCTTCGTTACTTAACCACACACACACGCTGTTTACGTTAGAAAGAGAAAAGAAAGATTAAAGGCCTTTCTTTTTTTGCGTTTGCTGTTATTATTGTCAAAGCTTTTTTTGATGAACCGTAAATTGCACCAAACAACGCGTTGAACTTACTAACTGGATTGACACTAATGCTATCAATTATTAATCGTTGTCGTGGGCAATCAATTAATTCATTTACTTACAGAGCAACAACAAAATACAGTGATAAAGCTTGTAAAGACATACCCACACAGCCACTCACACAAGAACAGGGTTGAAGGGAAACAATTAAAATGTTTGTGTTTACGATGAGATACGGTTTACGATTAAATGGCCACATGTACACGCGTCTAAGCGTTCGATAACGGCGCGCTAACTTACGTTACACTGCGCAGCGTTACGGAGGGTGGATCACACGTTACACTGTATTCATAATAAAAGGGAGCGGGGGCTTGTCGTGAAGCTTTTCTGTATATTTTAACATAAATTATATACATTCATGAATGTAGAGCAAATGGTACGAGATTCAAACCCTGTCTCTCTCTATCTCTCTCTCTTTCTCTCCATCGATTGATTCTTTCCGTAGCAATAAGCAGAGAAGCGTACGTTATGGACGATGGTCGACACGGTGTTGACCTGTGGTCATTCAAATATTAATGACCACTTATTATTGGCTCAACCGCCAACCAGTTTCACCCATTCATTCCCCCGTCGGACTAATGTTTCTCATTTTACTTCCACCGGAAGAAGAAACCTGAGAAATGTAATATACCAAACGTGAAGGAAGAAGCGCAAGGGTAGATTGAAGGTGGATACCGATCGTTGTGAAATAATAATGATTATTATCAACATAAAAGCACCGCCATACTATGCGGTACATCCTCCCACCCTATTCTACCTTCTCTGCCCTCAGCCCTTCTCATTGTGTGTTGGGGGGTTGACCCTAACAAAACATAACGAACGATACACACTAATAATAGTAAATACTATTGGCAACCGTCATAGGATACCGTGATTTTCGTTTTAAATCAAAACCAATATACTCTCGCGGATCACTCGAGAGAGGGTTAAACGAGATTGAATCAAAGTAAGCACCGGGGTGAAGAAAAAAACCGAAACAGAAGAAGGAAATTGATCCACCCTTGGCAACGAAATCGAACCTAATTTCCCCATTCCCACACACACACACACACTAAAACAGTGTGCATGACTGTCGAGCATAAAAAGCATGGTCTCTATTGTGTATATACACGCCACGGTTACGAACATGTTTCGACAAGCATAATATTGGTAATCAATCCGGTCCGGTGACGACGACCACGATAGAGATTTAGCCGTTTCCAATTCCGGACCCAGTAGTCATCAATTGATTGATTGATACTAATGACACGCTCACTTTCGCTTCCATGCTCTTTCCTTCGGGCATGGTGGTTACCAGCATTTGCTCGCTTTTGCTTATCTTTTTCCCCTTTCGTTGTTGCTTTTTTAGATCAAACGATTCGCTTCATGCAAAAGATGCAAAAGAACTGAAAAATGTAATACAGTTTTGGAGGACTATTTTGTGGGCTTTGGTGAGAAGAAAGCGTTGGGTTTTCTTGGACGACAAATACACTTAGCTTCAATCAAACATAACAATATACATCGGTTTTGGGTTGAAATCCTCTGATAATACACAGAACTGATAATTCAGCTATGAAAAATTAAAGTTACTTACCGTTGAAAATGAAGAAAATCAATCTCTTAATGTACGCAGCAAATGTTCAAAAATCCAGTTCGATTCGTGCGGTACATTTAATTAATTGTTTATTTATCGATTGTTTTTCTCCTATCTTTGCTTTCACGATGTCCTGTAAAACTGTGTCTAGGAAATGGAAACACTTTTGGCAACACTCCACGAAGGTTTTTCTTTATATATTTTTGTTTTCTTTTGACAATCAATTATCTCAACACTTTGTAACACTACTTAAACTCACTCAGAACGCAGAACAAACACACACACGCACTGTATTAACGTTCACTATTCACTTTTGCACTTACTTATGGGTGTAGTTGTATATCCTTTTATTGAGCTTTTCTTATTCAAACAATCACTCGAAAGCCGACGGGCACTTTCACATCCGTCCGGAAAGCGATAATCCTGCTCCTGCAACACCAGCACTACACTATATTAAAGGATACACACTCAAATCCACACACCGATTCGTTTGATTTGCTGTCGGGCGATAATAGAAAGGATGGGTGGATTATTTCGCTGAAACCTGTAATTAAATCATAACCATAATCACTCTTCCGTCACACACACACACGTACGCGCACATACACAAAAGCACGCAGACAATACACGGGATAGTAGTAGAAACATTGACACACACAGATAATAATCACTATTAGAACTATTTCCGATTAGCGTACGGTGTAATCAGTTGATAAATATTACTCTTGTTGTTTTATGCTCCGTCACACCGTTCTGTCAAACTCCTGTCAACACACAATTGATCGGGTACGCTGCAGCAACACATAACGCCTGTACATACACTAAAATGATTATCATCTCAATTAACGTAGGTACGATGCAGAAATTACACACACTCAAAGTATGACATTTTCCGTGTAATTGCCGAGATTTGCAGGATGAAAACTGGCTACACCGACTCTTTTCGCACCTACAATCCTGACAAATCACATTTCATGCACCTCAAGGGAAGGCGTTTATAATGGCTACTTCACTGCTTTCTTTTGCTGCATCGGATCGCAACAGAAAACGCACTTTTTTGTTTTGCGCATCGAACCGCTGGAACGGGGTCATCAAGCGGTTGTTGCTTTCTACTTGCTGGCCTTTGGTGTCACTCACAAGCAATCCACCTACATACACATTTTCGCACACACATACACACATAATCAGATCTTTAAGAAAGGCCGCGTTTCAAATCACACTGCACCCTAACTTGTTTTTTTTTGCTGCATGACTCGCGTAAGTGAGGTGCAAATAAATGAAGAAGAAAAAGGCTTGCAGGGATTTGTGTTGTAATGCAATTTGGAAAAGATTTGTTACATTTGCAAGCAGCTTTTCTTGTTTGACCCTTGCGATTGGTACACTTTCGTTGCTTTCTAGTTTCGCACTGCGGTTTGTTTCGTCCTTCGAGCTGCACTGTTTGATTGCGCTTTGTTGTCGTGCCGACGGGTTTACTAAATTTGACAAGCAGCATCGGAACGTTTCATCCTAGAACTCCTTCGTACAGGATAATTGCAATAATAACAAAGTGTTTCGTTCTACTAGCACAAACACACACACACGCAACGTTTGGGATGTTGCCAAAGATTATGCCAAAATTGGAGTTAAAAGCATGGAAGAGAGAAGAACGTTTCCTTTAAAACGGTGCAATGAAAGATGATCGATTTTTTTTACGATCGTCCTTTGGATTAGGACCGATGTTAAAAGGGCTTTTTGCTGAGGTAGGAAGAATATTTACGATTTCAAAAGTGGCTAATTTTTATAACCTTTTTCACCATCGCTGTCGGCTGTATTTTTACGTATCGTTGAGCCTTTCAAATGCACTGCTTTTAATTTTGGGTTGGTGTGCAATTGTTCAAATTCGTTTTGTGTTTCGGAGTGTACGACTGACGTTTAATTTTCGCACAAAATTATTCCAAACTCTTTCGTAAATCTTTGTTTCGTTTTTTTTTTCTTAACAAAATAAACTGGACACTAAAGATGCTTGTTGCTTCTGGCGTAAAGAAGAGGTTAATTATTCGTCTTGTCTCTCTCTCTTTAATATCGCTACAAGTGCATCAGAGACGCATCTCCACGTGAATTAATGTCGCCTACTCAGCTTGAAGAAACACTAAGAAAAGATAATATATTCCACATTCATCATACTCAAAAAAAAACCCGCATTCAGCCCATTTTGCCGACGGCTTTCTTGTGCGGTGAGAAGATTTCCGTACCTTTTGCACTAGCGCACGCTCGCCAGTGAGAAAGATGGCCGGCTCACAGAGAATAGCAAAACAAAAAGTGAGATAGTGAGCATAAAGGGACGCACGAATGTGAATGAAGAAAAGCGCACGTTCGTAGTGTAGTGGAAACATAAATGATGTTCACCAGCGATCGGATTAATCAAAGCTACACCAGATGAAGTGAAAAGAACGAACGAACGAAAAAAAAAGACAGAGGAAAAACCGACTGTATGAATGGAGGGAGATCCAGGAGTGACGGGAAAAAGGCCGTATGGCTTTTTAAACATTCCCGCAATGTTTTCCAATAATCTACAGCTTCCGGGCTTAAGCGGTTAGGAACGGCTGAACGACATCAACCGCCCCGGATCTCCTGCCTTCCGCAATGCGCGCGCGTTGCAACGTCAATGGCACTTTTCAACCACCAACATACACACAAACACACTCACGCATACAAACCCGACGAGCGAGCGGTAAGCGAGTGAAGTTATGAAAAATGGAGTGTGTGCGCAATCAATTGAAATTAATTTACGAGACAAACTGCGAACATGATTGTTTATGCTAATTTAATGATCTCGTACCGTTACCATCCGTCACCCTTTTCCCCCTCAAACCCCAAACACTGAATCCCGATTTCACTCCGTCGTTCGGACATCGCGCACCACATACCGCTCCCCTTTCGTTTTCGCCACGCTCTTCCACCATTCCAAACACGCTTTCACGAAGGATGGAAAGTGCGCGTGACGACGACTGCTACTCCTTCTTGGTGCATGACATTGTGTGTTAGTGTGTGTGTGTAGGATAGAAAATAGTCTGCGTATCAGTCGCCATGTGCATTTGTTTGTGCGGATGTGTGTATGTGTGTGTGCACTCTCTTGATTTTCCATGACTTGTCCACATAGAGAGCCCGCGCAAGGACGCAAAAGCAGGCGTTGATGGTGTAGCGTGATGTGTGTGTGTGCGGTGTTGGTGTAGTTACAAACGTTTGTGTTTTCGCGCTTTGCATGTGTTTGTGTTTGTGCGTGTTTGCATGCATTTGCAAGGATCATCCGGTGCGCGGCCGCTGGGGCAAATCCTTCGCAGAAATGTCGGCAATCAACAATGAATTATGCCGTTTTTTAAATAATCCAAACACAGCCACAAGAAAAGGTGGTGTGTGTGTTAAATAAAATATTCATTTGATATTTAATAACCGGAATCATCCGGACAGTGTAGAATAAAGTGTAGCTATAATTAAATATTAAAATTTATACACAATTTTACGCTGAAAAGCCCTTGCATTGTTTGCTTTTCTTTAATTGTAATTTACACACACACACACATGTTGTAATTAAATATGCACGTGCCATTTTCAGGAGAAAAATGATCAAAACATTAAATAAAAAATGTTCAAATATTCAATAAAATTGTAACACGAAAATATCAAATTGAATATTCCAAAGATTCTTCATCTTTCTATTTACAGTTTGTCTAGAATAGCTACAACGCACATCAAACGTTGTGTACACAGAAAAAACATTGTAAAAAACCACTTTTATCTAATCTTCAACCCAACACACTTGATACTGGACGCAGTTAATAAACATAGTAGGCACGACGAATGACAAAGTTTTCTTTTCTGGCCGATTCGTCTGCTAAAATAAACAAAATATCTTCAGCCCGTTTGATGTTTGCGGAAGCAATCAATCCATCCATTTTCCCAGAAAGAAGCACATCCGGGAAATTTGTTTTCCTTTTCAATTCCTTCCCACATCAATGCGGTACTTCCCGAATAATTGTGAAAGCATTAGCAGCATCATCAATCACACGAAAAAGTAAGTAATGCCTACCGATTGTTCTACCATTCGACGCACAACGATTCACACTTGGTACACGCACACACACAAAGCCGCACCTAAGAAGATATCCGATTATTAGCAGCTTACTTTAGATTAGGAACAAAAATAAGCAAAGCACAGCATTTGTCACATCAAACAAAACTAGGAACGCACAAAAGACAAACAATAGCAAATATTGTGAAAGTAATCACAGAGAAAGGAATTGCACACGTTTAATGGCCATCTTTAATAATATGGTTTTTATGTTTCACCATTTACACTTCATAAGAATTGAACCAAAAAAAGGGCCAATCGTGAAAATGACGAGATGGGTAGGGTTTGACGTTAAAACATAGCAGACTGCCTTTGACGTTACCCTCATTGTACGCACCGCTGTTGTTGGTGGTGGTGATGGTGATGGTAACCGCACGAGACAGTGTAGATGTAGTGGTGGTTGTGAGGTGCGTAGGTAAAGAAAAAAGAGCAACTAGAAGAAGCCAGCGGCAAAGGGTAGCCATGGCGTTGTTTCCTTCCCTTTTAGTTGTGTTTTTCTTTCCCGTTTTCCATTACTCTTCTTCCACATTTTACAACCAATTTACAATTGATACTGGAAAAAAAGAAATCACCCAACTGCATTTCCTCGTGTCTTCATGCTGTCGCGAAATGAAACATGTCTTCCATTTTTATTTTCACCACCGAATAAATATACACACTGCAAACCTAATGATGCTTGCGCCTCCACTAATTGCTGAATGTATTTAGCGATTAAAATCACGATTTGCAACAGTAGTGGCGATTGATGCGAGCGGAACAGTAATAAAACAAAAAATGCACATTCACGAAACACAACCATCTCCTACCCCCCTCCTTCGCTACATCCCCCATACACACCCTTCCACTTCCGGTGATCATTACTTTGTTCCGATTGCGGGAGAAGATTATTAAGAAGCTCTTCGCACTCCCTCTGCTTATTCTTATGCTTCTTTTTCTTTAATCAAACACACTCGCACACACACGCACGCACGGGCACACGATTCGGTGCGATGTTACCAGCGTTTAGCACCACTTGACGCGTTCCATTCCAGTCGAACAACGTTCGATCAGCGAGCTTTATTCACATTTTCACACACCGTGTCACGCTTACGCACACCACCAAAAGGGCAACGGTTCCCGCTTGACCCTTAGATCAATTACACCAAACACAAAGAAAATATGCCAGGCCACACCGAAAACTTGGCCGTGTTTTTTCTTTCCTCGCACGTAATTCATACGCTTGAAAACGTTATGCAGCGCATTTCCCGACCACTAACTTCTACACCACCGTGACCGTTAACATTTCCCCAGCAAACTGAACACAAAATAATACCTTCAGCAACTACTACTCAGCCACTACGACGACACTTCTTCGCGCAACGAAACGACGGCGGGTCCGCAAAAGTTAGCCATTTTGAAAAACGCAACGGCTCGTGCCTGTGTGTTCGACGAGACGACGGACTCTCTTCTGCGGCAACGCATGCTGAGCGAAAAATTGTGTTGCGGTAGTGTTGGTGTCGCCCATCGCGAGACATTTTGTGTGCGTGCAATCTTGGCATACCGGAGAGACGCCGCTCCCGATGAAACGCACACAGCTGCAACACATCGATTATACACGATTGTTTACAAAACCGGGTTGAATGTGTTTACGGTGCGATCGGTCATCAATAAACAATATAAATTCCTTATTTTTCTGCATAATTGTTATTTTGCTTTGTTTAGAATGTCCAATAAACGTCTATACTACACGCATCGCGTATTACAAGTATTTTCTTTATATGAAAATAAATTTATTCTCAGTTTTAGCTGCGACAAGGAAGATCCACGTTCTAGCTATTTGCATTGGCATTAAATTTTTCCACGAAAAAAAAACAAAATGTTTACTAAACAGCAGCATTTGGGACTTCATAAATTATTTACAATATTTTCAACACGCATTGAAACATTTGGAATTTTCAGTTTCAACTTCCTTCGAAATTGCTCGTCCACCGGTAGCTTCGTCAAATCCGAGCCGATGATGACATCTTCGTTAAATCGTTGTTCCATTTGACATTTACCTTCGTTGTTCCAGAAGCGAAATCCGAGGAAGAAGCCAAGCCGTGTAGTGTGAAGCCAACAATAAAACGTAAAAATAGCAAAAACTACAACTGCAAACAAATCCCACGCGAGGGAAACGAAAGTAATTGCGCCTTTTACGTGCCGTTAAGTAGCAAAGCAGTAACAGCGCGGCCTTTTTCACTGCGAAAAAGCCCGTAACGAAACCACGCACGGCGCGACAACGGAGACAGTGCAGCAAGCGAAAACAAATATGGCCGATGTACAGGACGCGGAAATGAACGGCAGCAGCCAAGATGTGCCGGAAAACGGACAAAATCAGATGGACAGCGAGGACAACATGGGTGGCAATAACGGCGGTGGTGCCGGTGGCAGCGATAATCAGAATGCTCGCGACGACGAGAGGAAGCTGTTCGTTGGCGGGCTGAGCTGGGAAACGACCGAAAAAGATCTGCGGGAACATTTCGGCCAGTACGGTGAGATAGAAAGCATCAACGTGAAGACGGACCCGAACACGGGCCGTTCGCGTGGTTTTGCCTTCATCGTGTACAAAGCGTCCGATTCCATCGACAAGGTTGTGGCGGCCGGAGAGCATGTGCTCAACAACAAGAAGGTCGATCCGAAGCGGGCCAAGGCACGGCCCGGCAAGATCTTTGTCGGTGGACTCACCTCAGACATCAGCGATGATGAGATAAAAACGTTTTTCGGCCAGTTCGGTACCATCGTGGAGGTGGAGTTACCGTTCGATAAGCAAAAGAATCAGCGAAAGGGCTTCTGCTTCATCACGTACGAGTCGGTGCAGGTGGTGAATGAGCTCCTGAAGACGCCCAAGCAGACCATCGCTGGAAAGGAGGTGGACGTAAAGAAAGCCACCCCCAAACCGGACGGCCAGATGGGTGGAATGGGCGGTGGTATGGGAGGCATGGGAGGAGGCCGCGGTAACATGCGCGGTGGAATGCCCGGACGGGGTGGTATGCGCGGCAGAGGCGGACCCAAGGGTGGTTTCGGTGGTGGCTGGGGAGGTCCCGGTGGCTATGGCTACGACAGCTACAGTGGCGGATACGGCGGCCAAGGTTACGGAGGTGGCGGTTTTGACGGTGGCTTCGGGTACGGCGGTGGCGGTTTCGGAGGCGGTGGCTACATGAATGGTGGCCGCCAGGGTGGCCAGCGAGGTGGAAAGGGAGGCAGTGGTGGCTTCAAGCAGCGCGGCGCCGGAGGAGGTGGTGGTGATCGTCCACCCCGGCATGCACCATATTAAAAATCAAAAATCCTCTTTCTTCCTATCCGGTTTTTACTTTTAGTTTTTTTTTCCTAGTTAAATAAACCGTAAAGTCCGTGTCCTTCCTTTCCCACCAACTTCTCCTATGATCGACCTTCCCGCCCGAGTCTCGAAGTCCGTAGAAAACGAGATTATGTATTTTAGAGTACGAGGAACAGGCAGCAAGACAGGCGAAGATCAGGGATTTTTATTCCACTACCATATTAATTACACACATACACACATTTATATAGTGTTTGCATTCTTGTATCATTTCAACAGACAATAAAACAGTAAACAAATGGTGGAAAGGATCATTGTGAGTTTCTTTCTTTTCCTTTTCAATTATCGCTAGCCTTCTCATCCCATGTCTGTTGGATTCAGTTTTTCCTCTTTATTTAAATCATCCGAGTTTTTCGCAATTGGTCGCCTATCAAATAAAAAAAAATCTACATAATAGTTTAATAATCATAATATTAATAATAATTACAGTTTAAAAAGAACAGAGTAAAGATAGTAATAATTGTAATGGACAATGATGCGAATAGACATAATTTATCAAACGTGTTCTTGTGTACGTGTGCGATGGTGTGTGTATGTATGCGTGTGTGCTGGGTTTTGCACACGCCTTTGTCCATATGTGCATGTGCATCGTTTGTTAAATTTGCCGGTTTTCATCAAGCTCTTCTTGTCGAGCTGAGAAAGGGTACACAGTTTTACCTATAAATATATTTCACCCTTCAGGCGTGTGTGTATGTGTGTGTGTGTGTGATTGGCCCATATATAAAAATGGTAGAAAATGAAAAATAAATGCGAGATCAAATAAAAGTTAACAAACACAACACATCGTAGAATGCAGAATGCACTTAAACAAGGCCCGTCGGGGGGCACACATAGCGCAGCACGGGTACCGTGTAAAAGATTAAGAAATAAAATTGGAAAAAAAACGAAAACCCTTGGGTCAGTGTGTTTGTTTTGATTCGATTGATTGATAATTACAGAAATCGATAACAAAAAAAAAACGATTTAATGATGGCTGATTCCTTTCCATTCTAACTATCATTCGTTTTGTTCTACTACTTTAATTTAGCATAAACATCTACATATCGTCCTCATTGCAATACTCTTCCACGTTTCTGCTTCCTTAATTTTCCCTGTAATTCCTTGCCTTCGCCTTTAATTTCTACAACCGAAACAAAATATCATATATTCAAATCATTCTTTACTAGCTTTCGCGTACACATACAGCGACCCAAACAAGTGCACATTTGCGGTTGCCTTTTCTTGCGCTTTTGCAATCAATAACATGTTTCTGTTTTACGTGTGAATCTTCTACTATTCTTGTACGATTCCACGATCTGTCTGCCTCCGGTCTCCAACTAGGTGTGTGCCCTTCAAGCAACATAGTTCATAAATGGACGTAATCTAGACAATGTGAAACAATACATAATTCTAATTGTTTTGCCACTATTATTGGCGCATTTAAATCCATTGCTTGGCACGTTTCAGGTGCATTACCGTTACATCCGTGAATTTAATTTAAATTAACACATTCCATTCCGACATCCGACAGGTAAAAATGTTTGCATATAGACAAGACAATAATAATACTCAACAAAAACGAAGAGAAAAAAACATTTAAAAAATTTAAAGTTCGTACAAATAAGGATTCTTTCACTGACACGTGTCTTTAAACAAAGTTAAGTATAAGCAAAACGAAAATTATAAATCAAAAAACGTATACAATTGTCTGAGGAGAAGCTTGAGGTTTTTGGCGTGTCGGACATGCGGATGACTGACTACGCAAGGATTTACATTACACTCACACACGCACACCACACACATAATCTCCACTGTAAACGACTGGGATCTTCTATACTATAGCTGTAATGCTCAAATGCTTAAACCCTTTTAAAGCCGGGTTTAAACACCACGGCCCTACTACAAATATCTTCCCTTGAATATCTCCACCAGTCTCTCTGTGGCTTTCTTATTGCTCCTTAATAAGCTTGAAATCTCTTTCCCCTTTCTGCCTTCTTCACAGTTTTTCGTTTCCATTCATCCTAACTAATGTTTATCTACACCGCAGAAGGATCTAATAACAGAGCAAAGGCTCCGAAAGAAAGAAGGGTTCCGGTTACACCTTCCTATCTACTAAAAGCAGAATGCAAATTGGGGGGGGCACGCTTCATACGTTCATCGCTAAGCACTAGTCAACAGCCTTGCAAATATGCACGCACAATGCAATCCCTAAAGTGTTCCCATGTTGTGTACGTTTTGTTTTTCTATAGGCGCGTCTTACAGGAAGAAGTGGCCAGAGATCAGCATTTCGCATCCGATCAACCATCACACACACACACACAAACACACGCGCGCGTACGCCGGACAGCTTCCGTCCTCGCCCTGGGCAAATAATGGCGCGTCCGATCACGATCTAATTTGAGGCACGGCAAATGGACGCTCACTGTATACATTTATATATTATTCGGTGGATAGAAACTGTTTTATCGGGGACGTGAGAGAAAAAAAAAGAAAACGAGGCAACGAGGGGGTTGGAAAGCAGCAGTAGCCTTCAAATATTGTCTTCTGTCCTCTACGAGAATACGTTGGCCTTTTTTTTTGCTGGTTGTGATGGAAAGTGTTCGTGTGTGTGTATTTGCTATCAGAAAAATATCCGCACTTTCCGCCGGCACACATTATCTACTCAGCTTGCTGATCACACGAATAAGGGCACCGTTTTCATCCTTAAGTCGTTGGTTTTCCGTTCTAAGTGCTTCCAATAGCTGCCAATGTGCCAACGGGAAAGCGATCGAGATGAAAATAGAAATAAAAATACATATTAAATCAATATAATCGATAACAGTTTTAGTGAGGGTGATGTAGAGAATGATCGATAATTAGCAGAAAATAAAAGTAGAGAACAAACAACACGCTATTTCTTCATTTGATTATTAACAACACATCTAGCATAAAGATACAGTTTAGTAGCTGATAGGTAAAGATTAATATTTGAGCGTAAAGATGAAAGTGAATGAAAGTTAAAAAATTGCATAAATATACAAAGAGATGCAATATGAACAAAATTAATAGTAGCATTTTACAAATTTGTTCAATAGCACAGAAGATAACAGTTAAATAGAAACATTGTTAAGTTTGTACTACTACCAGCTAGAGCAAATGTATGCACAGTTGTGTGTATGTTGTGTGTTGTGTCAATGTCGATAATGATTAAAAATGATGGCGATTAGTAGATCTTCTTCTACTTCATTGTTGGCGTTTTGTTACATTGTCCTTTTAACTATAGTAACAAATTGTTTTTATCGTAACAAAAACGCCTTCAATTAAAGCTGAAGAAGGATGACACGAATCCATCAACATGTATAATATAGAAGGTAATAAACATCGAGAAAACAGCAGTGAATTCAACAGCAACAATACAAACGAAAACAACAGCATCTATTACAAGAAGAGAACAGATGCTACACAATGAGTGTAAGTAACAGGGAAATGTGAATATGCTTGAAAGGTGAAAAGATGATTGCAATAAGTGTCGATAATAATGTGCTTTGAAGATTGATAAAAAAACGAAAACTACACATTCGACGATATAACATTCAGTAGGTCAGTAAAGATGATAATGAAGCATACAGATCACGAACGAAGTAGTGTACAAACGTACAGAATGCCGCATGATTAAGGATAATAGTGCATGGTAGCATAAGAAAACACACAACAAAAATGTGATAAATAGGTTGAAACATGTAATAAATAACACATTTTACAACATACGACTCTCTCTTTCTCTCTTGTAAACCAGTTAGCTTTCGAACGGAAACAATCAATGTGTTATTTAGATAGTAAACCAGTAAACAAAACAAATATGACGCACTATTAAAAAAACACACACACGTATGAGATCAGTGTATAACCAAAACAAGAAAATAATTGGGTGAATGTTATATTTTTTGGCAACAAAAAACCACGAGTCAACGAGAGGAAGAGCAATAGGAAAACGGTACAAAGTGATAGTAGAATGGCAAAAGAAACACGGAATTAAGAAAAAAAAACACGTTAACAAAACAAAGTTACACAAGGCACGGCACACACAAACACACACGCGCACAGGTAGTAGAAATATGTTGCCGGCAGTAGTGTGCGCCAAGGATGGATACAGTCATACCCGGGAAGGATTCAGTTGACGGTGGGATTTGATGCGACGAAAAAAAGGGAAAACTATGATCCCCCCAGTCGATCGTTAACAGACGCTCCCTTTATGCGATTGGATGATGTGTGCGCCGCTTGTTAATGACATTTGCATGGTGATCGAAACATGTGTTTCGGTCGAGAAGGATATCCCAGGTCCCAACGGTCGGTGAAAGTTTGTTGCTTAAATTTGTTGTTGGTGGTTGGTGAT
>STHC01000769.1:0-26114 GCA_016254315.1 Anopheles parensis
ATAGACCACAAGTTAAAGATTGGCGATCCGTTGGATGCCGCCCGAGTTATAGGCAAAACTTGGTGCAAAAATGAACCTTTTGAAATTTTCAATTTTTTATATTTTTCTTATTTTATCCGGATTTTTTTATTCTTTTTTTATTTTAAAGCATTATTTGAGTGAAAAGAAACTTATTTGAACCAATTGGCATTAAAATAAATCAATTTAATTTTTTTTGCAAAATTTCTCAAAAAAAACGTAAGGGGTAAGCCTTATGAAATTTTCGAGTTGAAAAATTTTTAATTTTTTTTTCTGATTTTTTATTCTTTTTTATTTTAACCAATCTGCTCCATCTGCCATCTATAGACCACAGGTTGAAAATTGGCGATACAGTCAGAGTTATAGGCAAAACTTGGTGCAAAAATGAACCTTTTGAAATTTTCGAATTGAAATTTTTTTTAAATTGTTTTTCTGATTTTTTATTCTTTTTTTATTTTAAAGCATTATTTGAGTGGAAAGAAACTTATTGCAACAAATTTGCATTAAAATATATCAAATTTATAATTTTTGCAAAATTTCTCAAAAAAATCAAAAGGCTATTTCCTTAGAAGTTTTTTCAAATTAATTTTTTTATATTATTTTTTATTCTTTTTTCTCTCCTTTTATGAGAAATGCTAAAACCGAATTGTTCCTAAAATTGCCAGGGTTTTGTATACGAAACAACAAAGGAGCATCCAAACCAGAGGTAACATGACTTTTGCGCGGTGTTGCCGCAGTGAACCGATAAAATCAAACCAAAAACGATTTTTCGACACCAAACCGAAAGGGAATAGGGTTTTAAGTACTTTTCCCTTCGCTAGTTGACCGATGTTATATGTTTTTTTCTGCTTTTTCTACGGGAGTTCTGACTATTACTAGTATATCAAAGAATTTATTTTTATGCTTACCATATGAACAATTCATTTAAAATCATTTAAAGCCATTTTTATTATTTCAATCAAAAAATCGTTTATTTAGGATCATAAAATTAAAAACATAACGTGACGTACAACATTTTGGGTTTCTTTTTTGGTTTCTGTCTTGTCCACAATTTACTTGTTTGTTTTCCTTCTTTATTAATATATATATACGTTTATGTATATGTATATTTTGTGTATATATATAATTTTCGTTTTCTGCTCTCTTACTCTCTCTCTCTTTCTTTTTCTTCGCTTCCTTCTTCTCATTTTATGTCTCGCTCTCTCTCTATTTGTTTTAAGCTTCTGAATCCTCTTTAATGCGCTTTATTAAACATTAAATGTTTACTAGATCCTCTTCATGTTCTGTCGTCTCTTTCTTTTGTCATATGTTTTCGCTATATAGCGCACTATGAAACGTTGCGTTTGTTGTTTTGTTTGTTTCTCTTCCAATTGTTTTGTGTCGCTTACGCGCTTTGCTACTTGCAGCTTGCATCGTCTTAGTGCTACTACGGTTGTATTTATTTTTAAATCGCGCTTTGCATTAACTTTTGTAACTGCTTTGCAATTGCTATCGTTATTCATGCTCACCGTTTCATACATTTGCTTCCTTCCAACGGTCGTGAAACATAGTCGTTCTAATTCACGCAAACACACGTGCTTACTTGCTATCTTTACAGCTTTGTTTGTTTAGTTTAGGACTTTTTTCTTTCACTTTCTTTACTATCTCTCTCTCTCTCTCGCTTTCTTTTTCTTCTTCTTTCTTCCTTTTGGTTTTGTTTGACAGTTTGTTTGTTTCGATAAATGTAGTAAAAGTTTGCAGTACAAGTTTAAGCTGCTAAAACTTATCAAATAATCAACAGTTCGCTGCGGACGATTGAAAACTGATTGTGGTAACGTTTTGTTTTGTGGTCGGTTTTTGTTTGTTTTCTTGTTTTGTCAGGGGTGGTTTAGTTTTGCTTTAGCTATTGCTTATAGCTGCGTGTGTGTACGTGAGTTTAATGTTTTATCAAGTTGTGTAGCAAAAATAGGCAACATTTGGAATAGAAAAAAAGGCTTTTCATTGCTTCATTAGCGGTAGTAAAAAGTACAAGACGGTACAAGCGATAAAAAGTAGTAAAAAAGCACATGTTTCTGTGCGCCGTACTGGTAATAGAAGGTAAATGTTTGGTAAAAGAAACAGTACGAATTACATTTAAAAAGGAAGAAAAAACATATAAACTGGGTGTCGATAGTTGAAGGAACATTACATACAACTGAGTGAACTGTTTAGCGAAATATTTAGATGCAAAATTGTTCGTGTGAGTTTGTTTGTGTGTTTGTTTGTCTTCGTGCAATACATTGGTTTGGTTTGCTAGCTTCGAATTCTACCCCTTGTGGGTTTACTAACTGTGCAGAAAATATCCTTTTACGTCCTGCCCGTTTTCAGGGTAGGTTGTTAGGTTGTTTGCATTCTTTCTGTATTACCTTCCCAACTAAAACCTCGACAGCCTGAATGGGATTTTGAACAGTTCATTACACTATGATATAAGTATGTATGTATATGTATATATATAAGTGTATATATATTTTTTTATGTATAAAAATCATAGCACGATCATAGCATAGCGCCAGTATGAAGAAGTTGTCACCTTTTTTTGTTGCTTTTCCTATTACCTGCTCTAGTTTTGTGTATCTTTGCTAGTGATGGTTTTGCTTTTTCCGCCGCCCTTAGTAGCTTGGATGTAGTTTTGCAAAGTTTGTTTTTATTTGTGTGTGTGTGTCTTTTTATCATCAAGTTCCGATATTTCCATGGTTACGAAAATTATTTGCTTTTTTTTTTGTTTAATGTGAAATTGATTTCTATGTTCACGCTTTTATTCCACTTTTTTGTTCGTTTCTTTTTAAGTTTCATTGCTTCTTATTTTGTTGCTGTCCTTTTCGGTACGTGCTTTAGTTTTAAGCTTAGCTCAGCTTTGTTTTGCTTTTGTTTCATCCGTGCCATGCGTAATGCTATGTTTATTTTTTTTTCTAAAGCACAAGGCTCTATCTTTCTTCTTGTTTTTCTTTTCTAGTTTGCAAGTTCCGGGGTTTCTTCGCTTATAGTTCAGCTTACTAATCAGCATTATTGACAACTTTTGTAATTTTCTTTTGTTGTTATGTTGCTGTCCTGTTGCTTCTATTTGTTTTTGCTAATGTTGCGTCAGGTAACGCTTACTTTTCCACTTTTGCCTAACAAACTTGCCCCTAGCTTCGTTCTCCGTTCTCCCAAAAACCCGTCCCAATAATTCCTCGAGCGTTTAAAGATGCGCGCGCTTGCATTCGGCTTCGCACATCTACGCACTTACTTATTACCCATATTGTTCGAACGTTTTTTTTTGTTAGTACATTTTCATTGTGTTGTATATTTGTGTGTGTGTGTGTGATGTTTATGCTTCTGTAACTGATTTAGTTCCACTTGGGGGGACAAAAAGAAAAAAACAAACAATAACACTTCTCTGCTTAACGGCTTTAGTTGTCGCAGGCAAAATGGTGCATTAAACAATGGAAATTTTTAATTGTTAATTTGTTTCGTGTGACTGTGTGCCTGTGTTTATTTATGTTTTGGTTGGAAATGTTTTGGTTTTCGGTACGAGAAAGTATGCATCTATGGCCGTAAAACGATGTCGTATGGACAAGATGCCATTTTACGCTTTGTCCTCAACCGTACCTTAGTTGGCTTAAGTTTTGCTTACTTCTTGCCATTTTACATGCTTTAAAGAAGCGCAACGTGATGGTTTAGCTCTTTTTTTTTAGCTACTCTATTAACAACTCGCCGCTATCTCGTCGTTTGTATTGTAGCTTGAGCGTTCGGTTTTGTTTAGTGTTACTAATGTACAAGTGGCAATCATACGCATTAACGTGCACGGATTTGTTCGTTTGCAATATTTACGTTTATGGTTTTTGTTAGCATTTTTTTTCGTTTGGTTGAGAATTTGACTTATTTGTGTTTGTTTTTTTTTGTTTGCTTAAATTTCGTATAAAAACCTTTACCCTGAATTGTGTAATTCTTTTCTGCCTTTGTCGCTCTATTTTTTTTGCTCAACAATTGTGCTTATGCTATACTGTCTGTACAATGCAAGTTTTGGGAGTGATTCCAACGGGGAAAAGTAAAAAATCAGAAAACACGCAACACAACATAAAAATCGACGCAAGCTAATAGCTTCCGTTATCTAATTGTTTTGTTTCTATTTAAAGCTTTCACTTTTGCATGACAAAATAAACTATAATATTCGATCATTTTAATCAACTTTCTTTTGTTTTCATGTTAAATAAAGATAAATAAAAAAAAAGTATAGAAAACTACTCTTCTGCTGCTAAGCATTAATCACCAATGTACATCATTTCTATCATGTTAAGTTAATGTTTTTGTTTGGTTGCGTTTTCCAATTGTGTTCAATGTATCCAACAGCAAATCTGACCTATTTCAGTGGAATAATTTATTATCTTTACTCTCTGTTTTGTAACCTCGACCTCCCTCCGTCTTTTTTTTTTGGTTTCTGTTTCTGTTTACTTGCATCAATTAATTTATCTATTTCAAGTTGCACATGAGGCTGAGGCTGTGTTTAGCATTAGCCACATCCAAATTGCTTTTCGTTTTGCAAAGCGCTTCTGTTAATGAAAGCCGCGCGCGAGTGTATTTGTGTCGTGTTTTCACGGTGCAAATCACCACAATACCGAGGAGGCCATGTTGTTCACATGTGTGTTTTTGTTTTTTCTTTTCGCACACTTGCTTTTTTTGTGTTAACGATTATTACTCGCTACGTATCCTCTCGGCGTATTCATCATCATCTTTGGTAAATCACAATCTTAGCTGAGCTGTTTTTTTTTTTCGTTTGTTATATTCATTATTTAAACCGTATGCTTTTACAGATGATTTTCAATGGGGCTGTTTTGGATGTGTTTGTGTTTGTGTGGTGCGCTGAGAATATGTAAGACATTTCCAACAATACGCAAGAGACAAGCGAAAGTAAGCGTAAACGGGTTGTTTTGGATTTCTTTACAAAAAAAAGAAAAGAGAGAGAAAATTTGATTAAATTAGAAAAAGGATCTCTCTTTGCTTGGGAAGAGTATTACAAAGAACTGAAGCTGTAAGAAACCATTTGTCGATTATAATTATGGTGGTAAATTTCATTACCCAAAAAAGCAAGCAAGTTTGTTTTGGGGGGAAGTGTAGTGTAGCAAGAGCTCTGGCTGCTCCTGTGTCATATGTGCATGTGTAATGGTGACTGTTAGGGTTGTAAAGGAGTGCCGTATCGACATACTTATGATAAACTTTACAAAATACACTGTACACATCCCATTTCCGATGCGGATGCACTGGTTCTTAGCTAACTCTTTGCTTTAAATACTTCTTTTTTTACATACGTACAATAGTTGTTTAAATGGTTTCGAGCGAGTGAGTGTTTTTTTTCTGGTCTTCCTTTTGTTTTGTTTTTTTTTTGGTTGTTGCTGCACTTTGAAGTAACATTTTGTTTGTTTTCTTTTTTAAAGAAGCATTTTCATTATTCGTTAATGTCTTTTCGGTGTTTTTTTTTCTTCTTAATGGAAAGTAGGTGTTGGATGCATTAAATGGTAGTGGTTTTTTTAAACATAATTTACAAAATCCTTCTTTTTTGCAGCAGTAAATGAGGTTACAATAGCGACCATCGATCGGACATAACGATCGCACAGGACATCGCGTTGTGCACCACCGAATGATCAACTAAACATGCACATTGTTTACATATTTACCACCATTGTTTACTTTCCTATTGTTGCACGTTTGTGTTTAGAATTAGTTTAGAATAGTTACGTTCCCTAGCAGTTACGCGTAGACTAGTAAGAAAATGATCAATTAACTCGTTGAGCAGTTTTTTGTAGAAAAGAAATATGTGCAAGTCGTGTTTTTTTCCGATTTCCTAAAAAATCGTCAACAAAAAGCTTAACCACTTTTTGCATTATTACGATAAGGTTTGTTTGCTTTGTTTTTTTTTTCAAAAGGCATTCAAGCGATAGATTGTTTTAGAGTGGCGTTCAGTAGTTTGTTTCTTTAGTGTTTGTTACATTCTTTCCCGTTTTGTCTTACTTGGTTGCTTGTTTTCGTTTGGTTATCTAATTTCAAATATCCTCTTCCAGGTTTGCTGATGTTTTTGAAACAATTTTGTTTTGCCATTTTTCATCTTCTCCATCGTCCCTTTTCACTAGCATTATGTTGTTCCGCTTTCACTACGTTTTGATATGTTAAATGATGCAAAATAAGCACTTGGTTTCAGCGTTTTAGTTAGTGTTTTACATTCATATTGATTACTTCTCGTTTTGTGTTCCACTTTGTTCGTCGATTTCTATGTTTTATGCATTGATGTTAGCTTTTTGCTTACATTCCTTCTTCGGTTCTAAGTTTGTGGTATTTTTTTTTCTCTTTTCTTCAATCGGAATGCGATTTGTTGTTCGTTTGATTTGTTTTTGCTATGTTGACATGTTACACTGTGAAAAAAGAGTTATGGTTAGGATTGAGCGATCTTTCTTCTTTTTTACTCGTGCAGTTTTTCTTCCCTTTGCTTGTGATTTTTCATCCAAGCGTGCCATTTGCTAGACATATCAGACTTTCCGATCGATGTTTGTTCCACATTTCCGTTCATATCCATTAGGGTGAGTAAAATTCAAGCCGGCAAAGTAGGTAGCAAATCGTAAGCAAAGGAAAAGGAAATCCAAATGCCCAAAAAAGCATTTATTTGTTTGCTCATTACCGCACAAATCGAAACCGGGGATGAGGAAAAAAAGGTTTCTCACTATGAATGTTTTCATTTTCTTCTAGCTATTAGTAACATCCAAAACACTACCATCTCGAGAGACGAATAGCGAAATGAAGCAAAATTGAATGTTTTTTTTTATCGCCCAACCAAGCCACATGGTATGGAAAAATGGCGCTACAATTTTTAAGGCGAAAAGTGAACATTTTGCAGTGCGATGATTTAGTGTAAAAATCGGAAAACCAAAAAGGTGCTATCTAATGGTGCTAACCGCCAGGATGGTCTATGCATCTTGCGTGATGGAAGAAGCGTTCTTAAACTAAGTTGGTCCGAATGTCAAACATTATCGAAGGCAAATTGTAAACCGCGCGGTTTCAATCATTGTGCGAGTTCGTTGAACGCTACTAAGCACTAGCAAATTTTCTTGAAAGTTGCGGTAGACAATTCGGGATTTTTTCTGTTATAGTACCTCTTAAGCTGTAGAAGAAAAAAAAGGTCTAGAAAAATCAATCCTCTCTGCGAGCACAAGTGTTTTTCTTCTCCATAAGGTAAGTGATTTTATGTTTAGTTGGTTGGTCTTGTGTGAGAATAAAAAAGTTAAATGAAATGTCACAATCCATGGAAATTAGTGTACCTTCTTCAGTTACTCTGTATCGTACAATTCTTCACTATCCACTTCTCGCAAGTGGTTCAACGAGATCACAGAGAATTTGCCTACAAGCACACAAGGCTTTTTATAACATTCAAACATTCTGGTCACATGGTTAGAACCGAACTACCGCATCATAGTGTAACTTTAACTGTGATCGTTCTTAACTTTCTACTACGATCGAAACCGAATCATATTACTAACAAGCTGCAGTGAAACTGAGAGAAATAGTAGATTGTGTCTGTTTGGTGGTTGGTCGTAAGCTTTTAGCAAGGAACTTTGGTACATTACTCGTGTATGGTGCATTGCTGCTTAGTTCTTGGTTCGATAAATTTGCCTTTTCCTTAATTGAACGTACTAACAAATGGTGATTGATTTAATTTCTAAGTCCTCCTGGGCATAAGTTTGAGGACATCATTTAACTAACCTAAGGTTTCGTACCTGTATGCTTCTTCTAAGCATACATTTTGAATGAAATATTTCGCTTGTGAATATTCAAATTACCCTTAAATATTAGTGTGATTGTGTATGTGTGAGGATGGTTTTGTTCTGTGTCTAGTGTTGTTGTGTTTCACGTTCATATTGCTATTGGCAATTTACACCTTTGCACTTTTTGTTTGCAAAGAATAACAGCATAATTTTATCTAGCTTTTTTGTGTGTTGCTTGTTTGCCGGATGCCGGGAAGCGCAGCATGAATACGCTTTTGCGTAATTGTTTGTTTTTTTGTTCTCATTACTGACAGTGGTGTAATTTAAAGGTTGGTAAAATCTACTTCACTAGCTGAGCTATTTTCGTTTCAGAGAGTTATAGATGTTTTTTTCCCTCTTCTCCCTTCCAACCGCTCAGTATCGTATTTGTGCTTGTGTAAGATTAAACGGACTCTATTCGATCTTTACTTTATTAAAAAAAAAATGTGTATCGATTTACAGGCAATCATCTTTTCGTCTATTATACGTCACTGGATCATTTAGCTATCGGTTCCCATGCCTAGCGGTAGCTGTTACCTACAAAAACCGAACCGCGCGATCGGTTTTGATTATTTTGGTTTTTCTACATTTGTCGAATTGAAACGGTTTGCCTGCAATAATGATGCGCGATGGCTTGGCTTTATGCTGAGTTGTACGTTTTGCGGGCTGCATTTCGGCGGTTCACCATTTTGCGGTCTAATTGAGTTCGTCCCCCCGCCCCATTTTGGTTCGCGTATCACAAATCAATCGAATCGAATCGGCTTCCCGGCTCCCTGGTACGCTACCCCGGTGCATATTCGTTATGAAAAAAGGCAGTATCTGTTGGTTTGATTTAGCCATCGTTTGATTACTAATCGTGCGGTGATGGTGGTTTGGATGTTTTGTTGTTTTGTTTTTGAGATGGCACACCGAACCGGACCCGAACCCAGGATGCTTTTGAAGCTAACCGATCGATCGTTCGGCCGTACCGGACGCAAGGGACGGGACTTTGTCCCTGAAAGCTTCATGCGGGTGATACAAAACAGGGGCGACAATGGTTTGAATGCAAACAGCTTTGTAACAGTTGGTGAGTTCCGAGGCAACCGAGGCTTTGTTTAGGAACATCGGTATCGGTTAGCATAGTGTTGTACCCTCCCTCCAGCGGCTCGAAGCTGATAGTTGTATGGTTGCAAACGAAGCGGAGAGAGAGCACCCGGATGAGTGATGTGTGGGTGTATGTGTGTGATATATGATTCATATGTCGGACCGTGTGGTGATCCTTTCTCACCATCGCACATACTCTCCGTGACCAACAAACGCGTAGATAAAAGGCCGCACCGTCGCCAGGACACCCTCCGTTACAGCAGGTTGTTGGTGTAGATCTTGTGGATGAGTGACTTCTGGATCGTATTCTAGGAGAATCCTTTGTAGTGGATGAAGAAAAATATCAAAAACACGGCGTACGCCGACGGGAAGGTAATGCGCGCGATCACGTCGATCGTTTTCGCGACGCGTATCGGATGCGGCGGTTCCTTTTTGCGCACTTGCACGAAGCACGTCTAGGGTGCAGTACGATGGTGTTTTGGGGGAAGAAAAAGAGCAAACAAAACACGAGTATAATTAGTGGAAGTGATAAGGACTTGTGATAATGTTAAGAAGAGGCTGAACAAGAAGCTGTAAATAAAATTATTTGAAGAAGAACAATTTTGTCATACACATTGCATAACGTTAGGCGCTTTATTGCGCTAAAATAGGTTGTTAACAATATCGCCGCCTGAATGTATGCATTCGATACTTCTTAAAAAAAACTACTTACTAATAA
The DNA here is from genome assembly GCA_016254315.1 of Anopheles parensis. Taxonomy (NCBI): domain Eukaryota; kingdom Metazoa; phylum Arthropoda; class Insecta; order Diptera; family Culicidae; genus Anopheles; species Anopheles parensis. Next base: position 9,604 of record STHC01000769.1, read on the forward strand.
CATAAGATCAAATTGTTGCATACTTTCAGGCTTGGTGAGGCCCTTGAGAAACATAATTTTGTCATGCGGAGTCATGTCTGGTATACTTTAACAATTATTTTTTTTACCTCTGTTGCACAGCCATTGTTCGCCGAGTGTGTGCAGGGGCTTGTGCCGCCCGCACAACTGGTACACGCGACGATCTCGTTCGGTCCACCGGATTCCCGCTTCTTGACACCCTGTCAAAGGGAGCACCATTAGTGGGTGGTATTGAACAAGCATTAGTCAAACAAAAAAAAACAAACGCCACAGCGAAAAGAAACTCAAAAACTCGTTCGGATTTTGCTAAGTATGTAAAAGTATTATTAAAACCAAATTCCAACAAAAGCGTAAATCAAATGGATTAGGAAAAACAAACCCAAAAAGTCAAACGTATGCAGTGTTTAAAATAGAATGAAGTCGTCAATCTATTCACTTTGGGTTCACTCGTGGGGGGGTAGAGACTATGCGGAAGAGATTTGCGATAACAAAAAGTTCGGGTGGTGGGTTGGTGTGAGATCGTGCGTAAAACGGGACACATAGCGCGTAGACGATCAAACACAGACACACACATAGAGAAACAAATGCACTCAAAACAGACGGACACGATGTAGCATAGGGAAGAGAATGTTGCTGCAATGTGTCGCCGGGACAGTTATTAAAGTTGTAAAAAAATATCCTTCTTGTATGCCGGGAAGGATATGTTGCAAATTTCAAAACGTTTTCACACGGTAAAAACATTTTATCTGTGCCTTACAGGGGTATTTCTACAAAACATATGTACACCTTCTCATACATTAACACACACCAATCACGCACACACCAGTTATGCTCTTGGGATGCAAATTATTCACCGCATGTGCATCGATCAAAGCCTTTTTGCGTACTGGAAGCAGTTCTAGGATAAGGCTACATACAATCCTAGTGAGTTGTATAGAAAAAACAGGTGATAAACAATTATCAGGTATAAGTGTGATATCTCTAGTAGTGAGTGTTTATAGAGAAACAACGCCTAGGAACTAGCTTCCCAGGCGATAAAGGTATTTTTGGTTTGCAATCTTCTAGACGCAGGCACAGAGAAAGAGAGGGAGAGAGAGAGCTAGATAGAGAGCGAGAGATAGGTAGAAAGAAACAGAGTTTCTAAAGGGACATTCAAAGTGACGTGCGAAGGAGTACATTCTTGGATCATATGGGTGCGCTATGTTTCATTCATTGTCGACGGTCTAAATAAAGTATTTGCAAACGAAAATGTTTTAAAAATAAACTTAACAATATACAATCTAACCAAAGCCAACACAAAAACGAATCTAACAGTTTAATATAAGCGTGTGTTAAGAGTGGGCAGTGAGAGTAGTTCGTTTATATATCCTTACTAAATATGTACAACTCGTTTTTAACTCTTTATGTCAGACGAGCTGAGAAGATCATAAGAATCTTATCACAAACAAGGTTTTTATGTTAATTTTATGTAAATCCAATTTTAACTTTATCATATCATAGTGCAAGGATCTCGAAGTGCAGCACAAGTTTTATCATTGAGTTATAATTAAGGTCCTTGAAGGCACAACTTGAATGCTTTAAAGCTTTACAAAGTGTTTCGATTTTAGTTTCACCTTTAACACCACTACATGACATCACTAACCATCGGGCTAACCGAAACGGGCTACCATTAGGGAGACCGATGTGTCGTCGTTGTGAAGAAACCGTCCGTAAATTACATATTCTAGTGGCATGCTAAAATTGTCATCCTTGTGATTGGACACGGGATGCCCTGTGGGGGAGAGGGTGGTTTTCTGGCGGGTGTTAACCCTCTCGGAAAAGGTGATAATACAATGCACCGGAAGGTAGGTAGGAATATAAAATTTGCCAACACCCAGTCGTTGGGTGGACCGCCGCACGGGTAATCATTCATTCGTTGACAGTATTTCAATTATGCTAGCAACATGCACCGAACACGGTTGACAAATAGGGGGTATGGAGGGAGAAAAAAGAACTGTTCCACCGTGTGAGTGGATAAAGCACTTGCACTTGCACGCTCAAGATGGGCGGACAATGTTATCTTAATGTTCGTTCCCGCTTCGTACAGTGATCGTTCATTTTGTTCCTTGTTTTAGCTGAACCTGTTCGGGGGCTGCTGGGTCGTTGTCATTTAGTGTGCCTTGGCTTGTTTGAGAGTCTATCTGTGTGTCTGTCTGTGTGTGTGTGATTGTGTGTATAGTCTTTAATCCTATCCTCCATATGGACTCCTTGCAGGGAAATGGGGGATAATGTCGGTATGGGGTAGGTGGTTCGTTTCAGGTGGATAACAGGACACACTTACCGGCTACGATAGGTGAAAGGCATTTCCACGAAGCATTAGCAGGAATGATTGGAGATGCGATGATGTTGGATGATGCAGTATTGTGGTATATGGTAGAGGTGTGTGATTGTTCAGGTTAGTTTCCACCGTTGAAGAGCCAGAGTGAAGGGGGTAAGGTAGACAGTAAGAGCCGGAAAGCGAATGTGTATGTGTATATGGGGGGTTTTTTTTGGGGGGAGCGAGGAAAAAGGGTTTTTTTGTTGTTGCAAATTTTCGACACCGGCAAAAGAAATTGTCGACCAGATGCAAGATGGTTCAGGATAACGGGGTACACACATACACATACATACATACACGTCGAGCAGGGGTTTTAGTTGGTAACGGGAAAGAGAATAAAACATGAAACTAATTATTACACACGTTCAGGTGCTAGACGGACAGGCATCGCCATCGAGAGAGGAACCGTTAAAGGCAACGTTTATAACATGGATGGATGGCGAGGATACATTGCTTTTTTTTGTCTTCCATTTTGAAGCAGTGTGTAGCAATTGTGAACAAGAACAACGGTAACATAATTTAATCAATTCCATAGTGGAAGTTTTGTGAATACGATTCTACGATTAAAGTCGACTTGTGCTAAAATGTTTCACTATTGCATACATTTAGGCGTTTATGTATTTTAGGAGCTTATTTAAATCCAGCATGGGACACAGTAACGAATACACCGGTTCACGCCAAACACAGTTGACGGTTTTGTGTATGTATCCTCGCCTTGCTACACCATCCTTACTAGCTGGTGATGGTGATGTGCGGTATGTTTTTCTATCTATGCTAAATTATGAGTGGTATGTGCGCGTGGAAAATTGTTAACGACTGCCGGGGTGGAGAAAAAAAATCAGACAGGAAAACAGAAACAGATCGGACTGCACGGGAGTGGGAAAAGGTTGTTGGAATGAAAGCACGGAGTAGTGATGTCGTTTCGCGTTCTTCGCAACCGTAGACGCGGGCAAGTTGATTTGAACCATCCCGGACGACTACTCATTACAGAATGCAATTAGCTAACTATCCATCAACCAACCGCCAAGGTGCGTTTCGTAGTTTCGGAAGGCAAAAGCGTGTGCTGGCGTTCATTGGTTCAAGGTTGCCTCCGAACGTGGGGCCAGCCCCGGAAAGCTCGAACACCAGACGACCGGTGGACACGGAATAAAAGGAAATGGAACGGGACCGGAAAATAGAAATCGCACACAAAACGCTTCACTTGCGGTTGGATGGGATGGATTTATGTTGTAGAGGGTGGCTTTTTTCCCTTCCCGCGGGAGGGACATATTCGGTTGGTAAGATGGCTTCCGAAAGCAAACACGCGCAAATGGCTAAAAAAAGCACAAATTAGAAGCGACTGATTTTAATCTGATAAATTAAAATACAAGCAAAACTGTATGTTTTGTATGTACATTGTGGATGTTATTTAGCTCCATTTTCTGTTTTTTTTTAACAATTGTAAACTAAAAAATATGTCCAATTTTACAGTTGTTATGTTGTGTTCAGGGTGTAAGTTTTACCTTAATAAAATATTTAAAAGTTTAAAATGAATGTCCTGCCCCCATCGAAGGGTTCATTTGGTTTTGATTGTGTTTTAAGAATTTAATTTCAAAACTGCTTTAAAACGTTTCCATAGATCCCAGGCACAAGGATATGATTAATGTGCCTCGGTGTAGCTCCCTAACCTTGTCACCATTCCGTACTAAAACTTGAACAATTCAGCTCCTTTACCAATGTTTCTGTGAAACGGTAATCATCAAAGTTTTATTTTTTTCCTGTTGCGGAAAATGTCGTTAGTTGAGTTGAGAAGAATTTACAGCCATAGCAGCAAGTGGCAAGGAAAGTCTGGCCAAAAACCGGCCCAAACACAACCGGCACAATAAAGATGATGAACGATTGTTTGCCGGCTTAAAATGGTTTCTACTGGTCGTTGAAAGGGAGCGAGTGGTAAGATAAAGAGGGCAAATGTATCACAATTTTATCACGATTGTTTTGAAACTGAAGGTGAACCTACTTGCTCCGGGAACGTTCGTCTGTACCTTGCCAGTCACAATAGCAAATAGTGGAAACAATGGGCACCAAAGTTCCATAATCAACTCGATCCGATCATATTTTCTAAAGGCACCCGTTCAATGTTTTAATGGTTTGGCGTACTTCCAAGTACAGCCAGCAGCGGAACATAAACTAGGATGCGCACAAAGGTGTGCACACATACACAAGCTGAATGGAACAAGCACTTTCGGGCGAGCCAGCATTTTCCCGCCTGGCCGATAATTTTATCCGTTACGAGCGTTGATTGGAAGGCATCGAGAGCTCGGCAGCTCGTCACGGTAGAACTGAGCAAACCGGTTTTATTCCGGTATCATCGACAAGCAGAGCAAACCACGACTGGCAAATAAACCCCTCCCCCCTTTAAGTGAGGGTGGTGTTGGATTATGATGGCCGCGAGCATGCGAATAAGGGTAAAGACAACGGTCACACACACACACCGGATTGAGGCTTGATTTAGCGGGAGCTGTTGCACTTTGTGTGCTTGTTTGTGAGCTTTTGTGGCATTTACGGTTCGATGGTAGGAAATGCCCCGAAAGAGAGATTCGATTGCGTGCACTCGAATGTTTGCCCACATGTGTTGGGTATGCTTGTACCGAAATGCTAAAGATAATTGCAGCGAACAGCGGTACAAAGGTACTAAACTTCATCCGGCACGAGGTTGGTTTGAGTTGAAATTTCACAGCCAGACAGCGTGCTGGAGAATCAGCTGTAAAGGTAGATATTGCTGAGTGGAACATGTTGAGAATTCTTGACAAGAAATGCTTACATTGAATAACTGAATGGTTGAATAGAAAATAATCTAGGGAATTATATGCATCGAAATGAAATTTTCAGTGGAACACATTCAATCAGCGTCAAGTACTAGGCGTCTCCATCGGAATTGACTTTAGCGTTGAAAATATTTTTCTTATTTGTTCGTACATTGTAAATAAGTTTAGAAAGGCTAACTGGCTTATATTAATATATTATATTGAAAAATCAAATTGTATCTAAAAAAATTTAGTAAAACTGTAAACGAAGTAGAAGGCGATTAATAAATCGATTGTTATAACAAGAAGTTTTATCAAGTAAAATATTGAGTATTATTACTATATCTAAACGGTTTAAAAGGATCGTAAATTGTTAATTTTGCTGCAGTTCTAAAGTACGAAGAGTATATTAACATCATTAAATCGTGTGAAAAAATTACAAATCGATGTTGGAGTTGAAGTTCACCACAATACCATTAAAAGCCACACTTCCATGCATGATACAAAATTAAAACTCTGCTTTGTGTATGTTTTTCCCCCTCTGAAGCACACAACTGCCCTAACGATGCAGGCGATCGATCGAAAAAGCACTAATGTACAAATAATCCATTCACTGCAAATCGGCTGCAGCTTAACTGTGTACGGTTTTTACTGTAAGCTGTGGTCCAAACAGTTGGTTAGTGATTTGGTGAGTGCAAAACACGATACCAACTGTTGTGTTTTATCGTGAAAAAAGAAATTCGTTTCGTATGAATTTTTCATTAGCAAATATCGCCAACCTTGTGGCAGCTGGCATTGCCGCAGCATAAATGGATTAGCATAAAAACCAAATGTTGCAGTTATTCACACAAACTCACACACACACACGGCACAATGCTCTTTTGAAAGAAAGAAAAAACGTGGTAGAACAAATTCATTCGAAATCCATCTCCCGGATTCGCGAGTCCAGTTTCGCGACCTAGCCAGGAGCCAGGAGCCAGTCGTTTCGAAACGCTCACAGCCAAAAACCCCGTTCAACTTACAAAGCTCGTTTCCATGAGCCCGGCCTCGTTAAGCTTCGTCTCGATCGTGGGACGACGGTGGGTTAGACCGGGCTCGGTGGACGTATCGGTGGACAGGCCTTCCTCGCACAGTACCACAGTGGCTTGCGCCGGTCGCTGACCGACGGAACCCGTAGCGACTCCGGCTGTGGTGGCGATCGGGGTTGCTGCGGTAGCTGCTGGAGCTAGCTGTACATTGCGTTGCGGTTGCGTTTGCGCGATGCGCGTGGTTGTGGTGGCAGCGATAGTAGCGGCGGCAGCAGTGGAGACCGTGCCAGTGGCCGGAGTTGTCTTCTCCGCGGCAATGGCGGTGTGAAACTCGCGGTCAATTGTTTCCTGCTCGGTTTAGACAATGTTACGAGTTGGGTTAAAACTTCAGTTTACGATCGTTACGGTTACGTTGGCCGTGGGGTAGGGGTTAGTATGGTGAGCTCGTTAGTTTTCAGACGCATCGGTTGACTTGTATCGAGCGTAGTGGTTGAATGATGTTTGGTTTGGATATGTGGTGAACAATACACATGTTTCCAGAATCCGCTTGTTGGATGAATGTTTGGATGACACTAGCATTCGATACACCGGACAAATGAGTCTGTGTGTAAACGAGTAAATGAACATCAAACAAGGTGCTTGCTTCTGTTAAACAGCACTGTCGCAAGGGAAGTCTTTTTCTATATTTGATCAATCTATTTAAAATACTTCAACCTCACACGAGTATGCTGAGAAAACATGCCAACATGGTCGTTTTATGAAATACAAAATTCATTTAAAATATTCGAAGACATTTGCCAATACTTTAAAAACCATTTGAGTATAAATGTATGAAAGTATTTGTTTGTGTATGGTAACACTAATGTTCGAAATAGGAATGTATTGATTTATGTTGTTATAGTTGTAGATTTTTTTTTAAAAAAACCTTACTACCTATGATAGATTTCTACACTACAAAAAAGCTGTTTTTTGTACAACTATTCCAACAATGCATACTTCGTTCATAAGAATTTACTACGCTATAGAACCAAATTTTATACAATGAAAGCCAATACGGTATTTTTTAACGAATAATAGTTTGTTATCACAATTTAATCACATAATGTTAAGGGTTAGTCAATTATTATGATATGTTAGTTAAAGATCTTTAATATTTGAGATTATATATTATATTACTGTTATTAACGATTGTGCATGATTATGTAATTGTTAAAACATATTTGTTACAAAACTGTTACACCTGTACAATTAAATATTAAAATCGCACAATTATTTGCTATTGAATAATTAACATCTCGCAATAGATAACAAACTAGACAGTCAGCGGCAAGCTACTAATTACTACGGCAGGCCCAAAACGGAACGCAATCTACTGAAAGGTGGGGGCTTAACGAACGAGCGTCACTGACAAGCGTCAACCAGGAACACAAACAAACAAACAACAAGAGTACCAGCAGGTAGAGTAAGAGAGCGCAACGAAGGATGAGAAAAGAAACCGAAGAATGTAGAACAGTAGCGATAGCGATAGGCGTGATGGTGGCGATAACATGTAACTCAACAGGACGCATTTTTTTCAAACTGCTTTTTTGTTGTTGTTTTCTCATTTAAAACAAAAAAAAGGTCAAACCGAAACAGTGAAACAAAAACAGCAACTATCGATTTTCTATATAGAAGCGTTTGGAAATTACCGAAAAGAGTCTCGAGGACTGGTGGGGCATCGAGATATTGAGAAACGGTTATTGCAGCACGTGGCATGATCGTAATCGGAGAGAGCGTATTGTTAGGAAACAGGGTTTTGTTTTTAAATTGTTTGTTCATTAGAAGAAGAATCAGATATTTCCTCCAGCAAACAACGAGGGAAAATTATCATTTTAAATAGTTCCGTTGAAGGTTGAATGGTTTTAGTTTTAATATTTTTTGGTTAAATTTTCAATTTGAAACATGCCATTTAGGGGAGATTTTTTTATCGGTGTAATTTGATTTAGACAAAAACGTTCGGTTTTATTTGATTTTACATTCAGTTGAACATTAAATGATGTTAGTGATAGCAGACAGTGGAAGAGAAGGAGAAGAAAGAGAAAGAAGAAAGAAAGAAATGAGAAGAGTGATCCGAAATGAGTAAGTAAAATGGAAATGGAAATGAAAATGTTTGAAGGGTGCGATTACAAGTTCGCTTCTTTCAGATCATTCAGTACGATGTGTTTTTAACAGTGATAGGAGGGCTTCTTACTAAAGCCAGAATTGAAAAAAGAAAAGATCAAACAATGTTACTTGTTATGTAGGAGTGGAGCTCCACATGAGCTACTCGCGCGTAGAGGGAACTCTTACGACACGGTAAATAGTTCCTTTCGTTGTACTTAAAAGCATATATCTTTTTCGTCTTTTTACGTTACTTTCGAATCAACAACACTTTCAAGTGTTGCACAGAGCATTTGACCATTGAAAGCGAACAAAAGTAGAAGCAAAACTGGACTGTATGGGAAAGGACCTTGGGTACACTGGGACAGCAGTAGAACATTCCCTTCATTCGTACAGTATATCCATCATTATTGAACAGCATAAAGGCAGCACACATGGGAATAACAGGAACGGAAGAGTTGGAAGAGTTTAGCCGTAGATGGGTCGCTCTATCAGCACCATCAGCAATCAGGCAGCAAGTAGCAAGACAGCGCTCAGCACAATCAAGACCCCACCGTTAGGCACTAAGTACAGTGGTACAGAGGTTATTTACGCGGCGCATTTGGTAAAGGCGTTAAGGCAACGGTACAACAGAATGGGCAGCAAATGTGTACTGGTCAGGTTATGGCCCTACGCTGCACGGGAATAGGGTTTTAAAAAGGGCAGGAAATGTTTTATACCAAACACAAAAACAAAATGAAGGATTCAATGTTGAGCTTTGTTTGCTGGCCAGTAGAGGTAAAGGTGATCGTTCGGGTAAAGGTAAAGAGGTTAAGGTGGAGGTCAAGGAGGCGGTAGGTTTCGATGACTTTGGGTGAAGGGGGGGGCGGTTTCAGGTTTAGTAGTTGATGGTTGAATAAATAAGATAGCTTACCAGGGGACTAGCGAGAATTATTCCGATCCTGCTTAGGACAGCTGGAAGACGCTGGAAAATGACATTACACAAATTGGTTGATACTAAAACATACACAATACACGTACAACAATGCTCACAATCGTAGAATTCTGTCTGTCTTTCTTTTGTTTATAAGTAGGGAAATGGGAGTTTTTTTTCGGGAGAGTTGGAAAAGAACATAAGGTGAAGAAGAAAAAACAAAACCAGACAGAGGAAAAAGAAGGATGGAACCAAAGTTGGGTAAAACATAAGGTAATCGTTTAGCTACAGGTTTGTACTGTAATTGTAAATGAGTATTGTAAGCTAGCTGATCATGTTCTTTCAAGTTTCATCGCTTGATTAACATTAAGTTTTGTCATGTCAATCGAACCGGATTGCTTTTGTTATAATTTGCAATTTCATAAGATCGCTAGCAGCAAGGAATTAGGTATATGTGTTTTGTTTTTATCTTAAATTTTCTATTAACTATGTCATTCGTTGCAGACAAGCTATAAAAAACACAAAAATTTACAAAAATGTTTTGCACTAGCAAAAGGTGAAAGTTAGAGTGTTAAAGAAGCCGTTCTCGTTTGCTTGTAAAGTGAGAAAAGAAAATATACGAAGAGAAAAGCAACATTAGCGAGGGCAAAGTGAAGAAAAGATATAGATTAAAGGAAAAAAGCGAACGGGGCAAAGCAAAGAAGGTAGGATTTAAGTTATGTCGTGAATGTTTAGAAAAATAAAATGTAACTCAATTAAATTTAATAAAAGATAAGATTCTAATATAAATGAAAACCCAATCAACTTATGATGAAACTCATTTAGCAAGGTAAATGACAAACGGGGATCCGAAATTTCTAATTCATTTCGTAAAATTTTAAATGATGAATTTTTATACCTTAACTTTTTCAAGGAATTTAACAATGTAATAACCATTATTATTGGTTTGGATTTATTATAATGGTGTTTAAATAATTCATTAAACTCAAGAAGCGAAACCTTTAGAGCTTCATCTTTTCATGTGAATCTGATGAATTGAATAAATATTAAGCGAAGAAAACTGGAATCCATGTCGCACTTGCTAATGGTGCAATATTTTCCCGAAAGTAAATCGCATATCGTGCAACATGCACTTTGTCCCGAATACCTTTGGCATTCAACACAAAGACGCCTTTGCATGGGAAGCATCTAACGGGCCAAGGAGTCAAAAAACAATCAAACTGCACGGTGAAACAAAAAACACCAACACGTTACATCTGGCCACCAATGCGACTGTTACGGTTTAGCATATTTAACGATTTGTTTCGAAATATTGTACATAAAATCCCTTTCGGCATTGTCGGCATGCCACTTACAAAGGTTGCATTCCGTAAGCTTTTCTTACATTGGCACCTTGCAGAAGCATATTGTTACCAAAAAAAAAAAATAAAAAAAAAACATTCAAACAAACCAAGACAGTGACCCATTCGCGTATTGTTTTGATTGGTTTTGTTTGTCAATGCTATGGTTGGTGCGGGTTTTTTTTCCTGTGGTGCTATCTGTCCCGAACCGTCCATCGATCGTTTGTCCCGGCTTCCATTTTATACCCTACGGGGATGCCACTGCTGCATAACAAAAGCTTCACAAAATTGTGCTCAAAAGCTTGATTACACCTGGCAACATCGCGGAAAAAGGAAGGAAAGCAAACACACACACACACAGAGTGAAGGAAATTGATAAGAATGGCGCTAAAGTTCGTTCGTTGAGCGGTAAGTTTTTTTTCTCATACGGTGTTTTGCTAACATTACACACCGATTCCCACCTCACGGGGTCGGTGGTAGTACAAAAAGGAAGAGTCTCCTCACGTTGCCTGTCTTCCTTTTCACAACAAAAAAAGGGTGGAATTGTTTGGTGCAGATTTGTTGCACGATGCTTGTGACCAGCTTTATAACCGGTGCCAACGTGCTTTTGTGTGTTTGGTGCTCTTTATTTTCCACACCGGTTCGCGGTTGCCTTTGGTTTTGCAATGAATGATTTTCTTCGCTTCGTCTGGCACCTTTGCTCGTCACGGGCAAGTTTATTGGCTTTCAGAACGAAACAGCGAAGAAGGATAGGCGATGGGGAATGTGTTGAGGAGGGACAAAGAATGATGTTTAATAGTGCCAAAGGCTACGGAGAATGTTGATAGCTGCTCTAGAACCCAATCACCCCGCGCGACCGATGGGCAAAAGCTTATGGCACCGTGCTGTGAGAAGCTGACATCAATAAAACATAATAAATATCGATTCAGCAAGTGAAGCCAAACAGGGTGAGGGTGCGGTCCTGGTGATAGTAAAAGCGGATAGTAATGGATGTTTCTTCGACGAGATGGTGTACATGGTCTTGCTTTGACGATGGGACAAATGTAGCTGAACAGTTTTGTGCAACAAACTTGGCGAAAGATTACGAAAATTGGAAGACAAATATATGTAAAATGTGTTGATACAAATCTGCTTTGAAATTTAAACCAAATCATTTAAAGTATTTTATCTAAAATATTGTATTTGCTGTCCTTTCTTCCTATTTAATTTAAAACTATTGAACGATCTATGTACCTGTAAAAATTAGTAAGTATTAAAACTGATGAAATGCAACTAACTTCTCAACTAACAGGGAGCTAGTTCTAATAATCTTTAAAATGAATAAAAATAGTAAACTAAATGTTAAACTTCTATTGCAAAATCAAACTACAATAGTTAAAATTCTATCTTGAAACTTTCTCTTACTCATGTTATACTCATGTTTTCCCTTTGTCCAATACAACCTGCATCGATTGTGACTTGGTCAGAAATTGTGGTCATTCGCTCGGATCATGCACTACCAACTACTACGATTGTCAATGATGGTCGTCCACAATTCCACATGAAGTGCATCATATAACCGCAAAAGGATGTGATCGAATGGTTAGCTGAGAAGCGGAAATACCCATCACCAGCAGTGAAGACGATGGGCCTTTCGTTTGAGGTCACTCGACCGAGATCTTGACTGAGAGGCAAACTGTCAGAATGAAATCGGGACAGAGGAGTTTTTTCCCCCCACAATGTTATTGCAGTAGCTCGGAACTGATATGTGCTGACATGAGTCAGAGAGGCATATCAGAACGGTACGCTACGATGCATCGGTATGGCGTTTGAAAGGTGGAAGATTAAATTCAGAAGAACATCCGCGGGACAGATTTCTCGTTAGGGCTGTCGATGACATTTTGCATTTACCGAAAGACATCACGGGCAATTATTTTCCAAAAGCACAGTAAGAAAAGTGCTTTCAGTTCACTTCACATTTAATTAAAATAATATAAAATTGGAAAAGCTTGGAAGCCTTTTTACGAAAAAATGAAATTAATTCCCTTTTTTCCAAAAGTTCATACTAAAGCTTAAAGCTCAACATGATGTAGTCTGTGGAATGACATGCGCCATCAAAAATGTATACAAGAGCTCATGTAAATTGGCATTGTAATACAGTACCGCGGGTAAATAACATGTTCGTGGTCACACAAATTTGCAGCAGCCAAACAATGTAGACCAGAAAGATAATTTGTCGTTCGTGCAACGAAATATGATTACTTACAGTCATGCATATTTAATCGCTGCCTGCAGTATATCCCTTACGTGGCATATAATTAATACTGGAAAAGCTTCTAGAAAATGTTGTTTAATCTTTGGCCGCTCTGAAGCTAGTTAATCTGCTCTGTTTGCTCTTATATGTAAAGGATTTCCTTTTATTGTGGAACAATTTAATCCTTGAAAATAGTTACATCAAACTGCGAACCGTTCCAAAATGGATCCCAATCGGTGTTGTTATAATTAACCGTATCGATCAGAAATCAATTTTGATTGACCAATGGCGGTATGGGGCGTCTGTTCTGCTACTGCACGAATGAAAACTAGGTCGACTTAAAACGTCCGTGTTGTAATGAAATGTGTTTATGCATGTATGTTTGCTTCCGCGGGCCCGAATGGTGGTAAACCGTGGCCGATATGCGATGGATTAATTATTGAAATGGATTTCATTTTTGTAATCATGCGGAAGGAATCACCTCGGGCTGAGGGAGAGTATCCCCGCATTTCCTCACGTTTTCGCCTGCCCACAGAGGGTTCAGTGAACTGTGAATTGTGGTATGCATGGATCGATACGGTGCTTTTTGTGTGTGTGTGAGAGATGGTTTGGGTATGAGCTATCGTGAGACACCGAACAGTACTACCAGCAGGAAAGATTCAATATTCATGGCACGTTTAGTAGAATGATCGATAATAAATATGAATGGACATTGGTTTTACTGAGAACTATGACGGTATAATTTTTTTTGATCGTTTTCCTATTATTAAGTATGTTTTAAATGACACATTCGAACCAAAGGCAAAATGAGAGTATGAACAAATATAAATAATTTACCAACACAAAGGGATAGAATGAGTTGAGCAGCAATAATGCACTATGCGTGTGAACCTTAGCACAACAAATCCACTCATTCCACAAACAAGCAGTTACAACGTGGTGCACGTAGAAAGGGATTCAAATGGAAAGCGAAGAAGTAGATCATACAAGCGGAAAATCTGTTGCGCGAAACATGTAAGATGCGCTTATTGAATAGTAGTGACAGAGAAAAACAAAAAAAAGGTACAGCCGACAGTAGAGAAGAAGAGAGGTGCAACAAGTAAAGCTTAAGAAGGAGAGTTTTACAAATAAGAACAAAGATGAAACAGTGGATTGTTCAAGTGAAAATGTTTTCTAAACATGGTTTGGTACTTATTTAAATGTTGTTCGATAAGTAATATTGTTTAAATGGATCATAGCAAATAAGTTTTGTTTTAGTATACATATAAATTTAACCTAATAATAAACTGTTAAACATTTCTATCCTGGACGATACATTTTGTTTAAAGATGGTATTTTTTTAAGGTATTCGATTAAATTTTGTTGCAATTATATTGATTAGACTGTGGCAGCCTAAGTATCCCGTGGTATAAAAATGCTGAAATAGTTTTAAATTTGAATGTGTAATGCGAATTCGATCAATTTTCTGCGGAACTGTTTTGAAATTTAGAATCGATTTGTTTGAAAAAAAAATCAAATTGATCAACTTATTTTGAATAATGAAATAAAAAATTGAAAAGAGGAAAATGCAAAAAAGAGGAAACAGTGAAAAAAAGTATATAATTTCAAAAAAAACTTGAAGCGAAAAATTAAAAATAAATAAACAAAGTCATTAAAGTGCATAAAGCTCTCTGGAAGTTAAGGACACACAAAAAACACAAAAAACAAATAAAATGAACAAGAAAACAAAACACAGATCACTAGAACACAGTGTGCAATGCAGTGAAGTTCGCAAGGACAGTATCCCTATTGGTCGTTTTGGCCACCAGAAGTGTTTGGTGATAGTGAAGAAAGCTATCGGATGTGCGGATGTGCGGAAAAACCGGGGAACCATAAGTGGGGCTGTGGGGGGTGTTTAAAGGGTAAAGAGAAAGGGAAGAGGGGGCTTGTGGTTTTCTAATCGAACGGAAACAAAAAAGAAGATCATGATGCAAGTCGTTTTCGCTCCATTCGATAAGCACTTCTGCTGAGATAATTAAATAATGGTTTTGCGTGCGTTGCTCCAGTTTTTGTTTTGCAGCTTCAACGCAACATTTCTGTGCATATCGATACATTGTGTGCAAAAAGTTTTTGGGGTTTTGGAAGAAGTTTCATTTTTCTTTTGCTAATGGAATTCAAAGTGTTGGATGAAACAAGTGGGGGGGGGGTTGGTATGGTGGATGGGAAAGACATTTTTACTTTTTTGTTTGTGTGTTTTTCTTGTTCCGGTTTTTGCTACCACCTCTTTCGGAAAAAAGGAGCCATTGTGTGTGTGTGTTTTTTAAGGGAGGAAATGTATCGAGGTTTAATTTAACTAGCCGTACATTACCTGAGTAACTGGATTCTCTCCAGGTCTATATACAACGTTGTGCAACGGTCGCTTCCGGCCGACATAGTTGACGCAGACGAACTCCAGCAGCGAGGCGTAGATGAAGCACATGCACACGCCGTCCCACACGTTCATCGCCGTCAGGTTCGACACGACCGGAAGTGTACTGCGGAAACCGTTTGAGGTGGTGAAAAAATTCAACATGGTCGTTACACCTGCAACACATCACAAGTTTTGCCAGCGATGGAGGCGCCAGGTCGTCCGTACGGTTGATTTGAATTGCGGCGAACCCGTCGGTGTGCGGGGTCGTACATTAAGAAGTGGAAGAAAAAAAGGGAGAACGAATCGGTATGAGAAAATGCGCTCGAAACGTAGCGGTCAGCGCGAGATGCATTTTTAATGAGCAACGTCGCATTTTTAATGAATCCGTCCAGTTGTAGTCCCGTGTCAAGCCATGGCTGAACCCTTGGCAAATGGTATCCAGTCGTCCTACTGGTCGAGTGCGTAAAGGTGTGTATGTGTGTGATGAAAGAAACGGAAACAGTGTGGTTGTATACGTCCAACAGTGTTCATGTTTGTACAAGTAATTTGTGCATAACGGATGAAGCTGACGCAGTGATCGTTGTTGGCGATTCTTTCGAGTTTTCGATACCAATACAAACATTAACACACCGACACACACGTTACACGTTTGCAAGGGTGATATGTTTTTTAATGTTTCAAGTGACTAGCAGCCTGAATTGTGTCGTGCAGGCGAATGGAGGGTGGTCGAAATGAGAGTGAAATGAGGGTGAAAACATAGAAATTATGGCGCAAACTATTAATGCATCACTGCACGGAAATGGCATGAATCATTGCAGCGATGCAGAATGATTGAAGCAGCAGGGGGTTGATGTGACCGACCGGGTGGAAACGATCCGGGGAAATGATGCAGTCGATTAAGCACGAGGTGCGTGTTTGTGCTGTTATTGATATGTGCTGTACGCAGTGTCGTGTGAGTACATTGTTTTTTGTTTTGTGTGTAAGAAAGCTTTTTTATAGGGCATTATTTAATTGACTATACAGCTGCTGGGTTAATTTGTTAATTTGATTTGAATCAGACTAGTTTTTACATTTTGATTTTTTAAAGTTAATTTAACATATAACAAGAATTAGCAGAAAAAAACTGAAATCTATATACGCTTGATTAGCATTGTTCATGTTTCAAATTATTTATAAAACTTACGTTCAAAATGGGTAATCAATGGATAAGGTACAATGTAAAGGTGAATGCGCCCATACCACGAATAAGTGCCATCACTCAGGAAGATCTAAATTGATTCGACCACTTAACCACATCCAATTAAAGCAAACA
>STHC01000909.1:0-25780 GCA_016254315.1 Anopheles parensis
CCCATTGGCCTACAATCGAAGAATAGTTTGACCATGCAGAAGGTTTTTCGGAAAAATAAAACTAGAAATGAAATTTTACCATTCCGCGGATTCGATGGTAGAATACAAAACAAAAAGTCGAGAATAAAAATTTCTATTCTGTTTGGTAGGAAAAATTGAGTCAACCATATGACCAAAAGTTTATTGAGCACAAAAATGTGCACTAGAAATTAATTCACCAAGCAGACGTATAATTCTGTTTCCCAATATCAATATTTAAAATGTTTGGATATTTTGACGAACATTAAAAAAAAATCTTGATTGTAGACTGAGCATTTGTTATTTAATTTATTTTGAAATAGATATGCGCTAAGCGTATTTGTGTTTAGACAAATAGTTGCAAACATAAATGAATATCTGTTTACTTTTCAGAAGGTAAAAGTATTTGAACAAATATGAAGTATATACTTAAATATATATGAAGTATACAAACAAATAGTTCCAGATTAAATGAAACGAAATAATCCAAAAGATTTACTTCAAAACTTTGATATCACGGGATTCCGGAAAAGCTTGAGAATATGGTAATTGATATCCTCACAAATACACCAACAATCTCAGCAAGAAGCATAGAAATATGAATATTCTAGGGAACATGCTGATGTTTCTGGAAAAAGGGGGAACTGTGATTGTTCTAGCAAAACATTCCTTTTGTCCTCACCGATTGGAAGTTCCTCTTGTCCTTCAAATTCCACTAAAGGACATAACCCTCATATTGACATTTATAAGCAAAACTGTTACCTTAACGAACATTCCAAAAATTCTAACGATGCGACCAAAAACCTCAAAAAATCCCAAAGAAATTACTGTGATTAATGTAATACATGCCTGCGTCACATTATCCTGTACACGGCCAACGTAGCTGGTTCTCTCCATTTCCTTATGGCCCTCCCAAAATTAAGTCGTTACGCCCCGTAATGACATAATTGATAGGGATAAATTATCGAATCACTTTTTTTTTGGCGAACAGGATCATCATTACCCGTAATGTTCGCGAAACCGGAGAAGATGATGGATACGCACCATATTGTGGCGCACAATTTAATGAAGCTCACCACGGCGCCGTCTACCGTCAGCGGGTAAAAAGCAAAAACCTTAGCAAAATTGATCTGAAAAACAAATACATTTTAATGAGGTGAAACAGGCACAATAACGCAAAGCATTGCCCCATTATGATGCGGGATCATTAGTTATGACGGAAGCGGGGATCGGTTTGGAATGTTTGTGTGTGTTTGCGTTTGATACATTTTCCTTTACTTTGTTTTTCGATTGTAAAGGAATAAAATGGTGGAAAACAAAACGCCATTTTTTCTCACGTTTGTTGCCCTCAAAGGTCATTCGTGGTCATCATTTATTTTATACTAAATTTACAGGGGTGATGTTAATAATAAACATCCTCTATTCGTTCACATATCTGCAACGGACGAAGAACCCGCTTTCGAACAATTTTCCTTATCACTTACACGAATCGTTCTTTATTTCGTTACTGAAAAACGTTTTCTACCAGCTTCAACTGTCAAACCATCAATCTTCAATGGGGTCGTACCACACACCCCGTTTGTGATCGCATCAACATTCGCAGATAGATCAACGAGCCGACCGTTCAGAAAGTGTTTTCCATTGTGTTACCATCTTGTGAAAAAAAAAACAAAATGAAACACAAAAAAAGGTACGGGCTGTTCGAATGAAAAGTGGATGAAATGTAACCCCGTTAGCTTTTGCAACCAATTATCCTTTTATACCATTCCTAAGAAGGATATCGATCTAAATTTCTCTCAGGTGGCTCTATTTGGCGCAAGCCGGGACTTTTCATTTTGAATTTGTTAGTAGTGTTTACGCAACCTGAAGGTATCCTATCCGTGAAATTTGCTGTTCAAAGCTTCGTTTTCGGTCTTCGGGTTTTTGGAGCCTTGAAGTTTACTGATATACTTAAACCTATCTGTAGATAGGTTAAGCTGTAGATAAGATTGATTGCAACTATACGTGGGATTTGTGTAAGAATTTACTATGCAAGGTCCTTATTCCGAAATGTTCTTTTTTCGTTTTATCCCTTAAATTTGTTGCTAAATACATATAAAATACGTACGTCAAAACAGTGATGTTTACTATTCAAAAAATCACCAAGAACTGGAAATATACAACTGACTATAATGCCACTAAATTGTACGAGTTTTCAGTTGTTATGGTACTATTAACACTAAAGTGTAATCTTTAGATAATGCTCTTTAGCACTAGAACTGCCAAGCGTTTTAAGCGATTTTCGTTCGTGGTTAATTTTTAAACAATTTCGTTGAGTTGGAGTTTATTTTATTGTTTATTGAAGATCTTACTATAGAATATATATGTAAAAATCATGTTTTAACTACCATAGGATTGTTTAACCCCCAAAAATATTGTGATGAAAATGAAGCGTTTCAATCAAAATGACTTGTCCGGTAGTTCTAGTGTTAAAGCTTTTAGATCACAATATGATCCATATTGTACATTGTTGTCCATAGTGCAGATGCAGCAGAAAAGTACGAACTGCAACAGAACATCCTCTAAACAGAGCCTAAGGGCCTAACTATTCCCAGAGCAGTCCGATATTAACTGCAAGCAAAATTAAGCGGTTGGAAACATTGTCCGGGGTGCTGAATGAAATTTTCTTCAGCAACATATTTTTACCCGTCAGAATCGATTGATAAGGCATCTAGCTAAAATAACCATTTCAGGCATCTGTTTCCACGAGAGACCATTTTGTACGCATTAAAAAAAAAAACAAAATGACCTTTTCATTTCCGAGAAAAGAAATAAAAGCACCAACATCGTTCCGACCTTGTCACCGAATGTTGTACACAGCGGAAAACCGAATTTAGCTCCAGCATTAAGCAGTAACACAAAATGACCCATTAACAAGGCGAAAAAGGTTTGCCACTGCGTGTGATATTCCCCTCTCGATCAAAATTTACCATGCAATCCAAATCGTTTGTCTAATCGTTTATCGATGGTTCGACACTCGGGTGGCCAGAAACGTTTTGAGAAAATTGAGCAACAGTATTATTTCTTGTTGGGTACTTCCACCGTCCGCTGACCGTTCTTCAAATTATGGTACAAGCAATAAAGTAATTTTATTTGATTTTGAGCTCTGTATGGATTTCTGTCTGCTAGTTAAGCACCCGGGGTGGAAAGGGGACAGTCTTTCGGTACAAGAGCTAAAGAAATAAAACTAAGCTTTCAATATCCTTCCCCTTGTTTAGCTCGATTTTCTTCCTTGAAGTTGAACGATCGGACGCATGACCGAAACATTCAAACTGGAAAAGCCTTCCATTTTTATGTCAAGCATTCTTTTCTCTCTTTCACTCTAACGTACTCTTCTCCTTGCCTTTTGCCTTCTGCCTGAGAGCTTCCCAATACATAATATGCCGCTTTATGCCGCTGTTTACGAGCTCTTGTTTCGCGATTGCGATTTTACATTGTTCCTGCCCTATTCTAACGCAGAAAGCACATTAGATTGTATCGTTAAACTCGTCTCTAAAAACGTGTGCGAAACGTGTACTAAACCGTGGTGGTACAAACGGCTTTAGTGTATTATTTGGCAGCCCACACCTTCGCTAAACTTCCGTAGACGGATTATGAAGGCAAAATGTTTTAGCAGAGGAGAAATTTTGGTAAGTTAAGTGACCTGCCTCTTCCCACACGATATCTAATATGGTGTTTGAGTGTATCGTAACCCGTAAAGCGACAGCTTCACGTATGATTGGCCATCAAAGAACAAATTACCTTTTCCGTTTTGTCAGGAATAGGCTTGTCCGAAATTGGTTCCGTTGATGATGGCTTACCCATCCTGTGTTACCTGTAACGCTTTACGGTTCGCTTACCCTAGCACACGCCCATGATTAAGCAGATAAGGATATGAATATCGCATTTCAACGAATTAGGTCAAACGGGTAATTAGTGCGTATCACGGATCATCTAACTCGGGCGAAGTTCGTTAAGCGGGAGGATGAGTATGTGTGTCTTTTGATGCATAACAATAGATTGGATAAAATAGCACACCAGCTGTCCAGGCAAATCGGGCCATCATTTCGCTACGGATAATATGAATGAAGTTTACTTACACAGCCAGTTCATCCTTTCGGCAAATTCGATCTTCCTCTTCAGTTCCTTAATAAGCAGCTTCAGATCGTTGTCGGTGATGCTGTCCAGATTATCGCACAGCTGCTGAAATTGCTTCGGTGTGCAGAAGTTGTTCGTCAGCTCGGACAGCCGACGTCGGAGGCGTCGGTTCTGCTCCGTTTCGAACTCACCACCGAGCGAGCAGCGCCGGGACGAGGGTGACGAATCCTTCTCTAGCGCGGATCGTCCCGTGCACGTATCACCCGGTTCCGCTTCATCGTTTGCATCTGCACCGGAACCACCCGTATCGCCGTCCTCGGCGTTTTCGTCGTTGTCGTCGTCGTCGGTGGTCGTGTCGCTGCCGGCGACCGTTTCGATCGGGTCATGTACGGGAGATGGCCCACCGCCCGCCAATGCTACCACAGTTCGCTGGCTGCAGCATTCGCTGCTCGTGTCCGCCGTCAGCGTAACCGTATCTTCCTCGTCGTCGAGCGTGGACTCCCGATCGAGCGCACCCGGTACGCACGAGCTGTCGTGGCCGTGGATCGAGCGCAACGGTTGTGATGTTTGACGTGTTTCGATGCACGGAACGGCACCGGAATCGTACGATGCTGGCGATGGTGCAACTCGTGCGCGATGGTCCCGATCCTGGTCCAGGTCGGCGCCTTGGTTCATAGTACGGTCCGAATCCGGTTGCTCCCTTTGCTGCTGATCGTGATGTGATGGCGATGCGGGATCCACCACTTTCCTGATCGAATGCTTCTTTTTGGTACGTTTCGTTCGCGCCCGGCTATGTTCGGGACCGTCGCGAGCTTTCCCACTGCCCGGCAGTTCCACCGTACACCCGGAATGGCGTCGACCACAGCTGTGGTAGAAAGCGATCACTAGATCCTCTAGCTGGTCTAGTTTGTATACTTTTTCATCAACACTTCCAGCATCCCCGGCGATTCTTTGATCGGTATCTCTAACATCTTCACCACAGTTAAATGCGTTGGATGCTTCAGAACCTTCTGGACATTCCTCCACTACCACGCTGGGAGTTTGTTCATCGGCAACAATCACCACCGGTGTCTTATCTTCCTCTTTCACTGAAACTTCTTGCTCCTGCTGCTCCGGAGACCCCGGTGGCACTGTCGGCGAGTGTGCGAGCGTTTCGCGTAGTCGCAGCACGCTCGTCGGTGGATCGTCGAACTTGAGTACGATGCGCCGGTGCAAATCCTTCAGCTCTGTCAAATCCCACTTCTGTTCCAGGTTCCGAAGACGGTCGGCTATGTACCCAAGGTCGGCTAATAGCTTCACATCGACGGTTCCGTCCTTGTGGTACATTCGAGGGCTCGTTACAAGTCCGTTGCCACCAGCGGAATAGGGTTGTGTTTGTTCTTTACCGTCCGGTTCGGTTGACCGCTTGCTTGACACCGCCCGTTACGACTGTCCGTTAGCGTTCGTAACAGTGAATTACCGTAGGCAATCATTAAAACTTGTGTTGTGTATCAGTACATTTGACGATATGAAGCCCAGGTGTCTGGACCGATGCGATCTGTAAAGGAAATTGAAAGAAAAGACGAAAATTACAATCATGCACGTTTAGCATAATTAGTATAAAACACATATAATACGTATTACTTTATGATAATTTCATCTCATCTAATCTCATTCTTTTAATGTCTAAATGATTTCACAGAATTCTCCACTCCTCAAAAAGGGAATAAATCTTTCGCATTCAAAACTCCTGTCAAAACATTCGAAAATCCGTCAACCCCTTTTCAGAAACTTGCTAATAATCCTTCCGCTAAAGCAAACGATTCCTCTTACTTGTTGCTTTTTTTCTTAGTAATTATTTAGAAATTTAACACGATTGCTTACCAGCTTCAGCAACATTATTGAGCATTACTTTTGCGTCGTAAAGTCACTTAGCGACCTTCAGCCTCATTTGCAGAATGAAACTAATTGACTTTTCATCCTTTTAACTTGATGGGAACGGGTTAAAGGGTAAGGATCACATGTGTCAAAAGTGTCAAAATGTTTGCGTCCGCTTGCTTAAAAAGGAGACTTTGGCAGAAGGGTTTTTGGGTCCGAAGATGAGACAAACTTTTCACTACTGACATTGGATATGCGCTCATCTTTCCACTTTATTGGTATTATTATTTTTTTTGCTCCATCAGCTTCCCCCCCAGAAGTACGTGTTCCTGTCTGAAATGATGTTAAGAAGCCGTTCTGTGTGTCGTTTTGGGTCATATTCTCTGAAAGGACGACCTGAAATCACATTTCACATTTGAACGATAAGTTGATGAAAATAGAACCCGCTCTAGGATCGGGAAGATGGAAGGAATAGATAATGTAGCATTTGGCAAGATGCGCCATTATGGTAGGGAACATATTTTGTCCCATCCTGAAAACGGTTTATAAAAGCAGGAAAGTTTTTTGTTGTTGTTAGATAGGGACTGTTTCCGAGCGACATCCGCCGCATTTAGGGGGAGCAACACGATCGTTTCGGAACTTAAAATAGAATTATTGAATTAATTTCATTTGAGTGCTTTAAATGTCCTGTGTAATACCAAATTCTCAAACTCTTAAAATGGAGTTCCCAAGATGGCGAACAAAAAAAAAATAAATTCATTCAACACTTTTACGTATTCTCTCGTAACGTAACGTTCGTAGAATAGATTTTTTTGTTGTAGCAAACACATTTCTTAACCATCTAGTTCATAAACAATTTTACCACATCAATGTCAAGAGCAGCAATGCAAAATAAATATTTTCGTGCGGTTTAGCTAACATTGCGTGCTAACCGAACCACATGAAATATTCAAAAGAGCACAAACACAACATGAAATTATGCACGGTTCCGTAACGTTTCGGAAGACAGCCAACAATAACACCGGATCAACGACAAGCGATAACACATCTGTCTAACATTCGAGCATCAGAATTCTATCCCACGGCAGTATTTGCAGCCCCATACAAATAACAGAATATTGTACTTTTCTCCAGTAAAGGAAGAAAAAATAGATACACAGGAACAAGTCGAAACAAAACAGAGGTTTCCGTTTGTGGGAAAAAAGTTAGATAAACGAAACCCGGCAGAGCGTCTTAAGTTTTTTAGAGTTGCCAAAAAGAAGGAAGTAAGGATTGGGCCAAAGTGGTTGGGCCTGTTTTTGACAGTTTACAATGAGATTCGGGGCATCCAGCGCAGTTGCGGTCGTTTTGCGATACATTGCGAAATTCAAGTGTCCTCGAAAGTTTGATCTCTATTTTTCAATTCCCGTTTTTTTGGGATGATTCCGAAATGGATGTGGTTTTGCTTAAAAAAATACTGCCATCGGTTGATTTCTGACAGCTGAAAGTGTCAAAATGGGTTCGGGGATGATGTTTAAAAAGGGTCAAAGATGTTTGCCGTAGGTTTGCCCTTCTACACGAACACGATGAGAGGTATAAGAGAGCAAAAGGTCAGGTCGGTCAACACGTTCATCATGCACACAAAATACGTTTCGAATGGCGCTTTGTATCGAGACACGAGTGAAAGTGAAGGATATTGGGAAACTTTTTCCTGTAAGAACCGTACTCTAAACTGACCTTCCCAGTATTACGGGTTGAAAAGAGATAGAATTATTTCGCTTGTCACTTCTGATGAAGAAATCATCATCAACTCATGATGATGATTGCGAACTTTGTGTGATGGGGAGCCCTTTCTCCCCGCGTTTTCCACCCTTCAACCCTGAAGGACTGTTAGCCTTGGCAAAGTAGTGCAACTGGTCAGCTGAAGTTGACCGTAGCTGCCATTGTTACCGATTTTTATGAGCTCCACCAACTCCGGCCTGGTACTATTATAGCGTCTTGTCCTTCAGTTTGTTGGGTCAAGTTCTCCATAAATAATCGAGCAATATTATACCGCCATCATGGCCATCCTTTGGTGGACCTTTTTTTCGCCCTTTTTTTAATCAATTTTCTCTCCCAACATCCCAATGAGTTTATCTGGTTGAGATTGGTAGCAATCATATTCCCGGGTCCTTTTTTTTTCTTCACCTCATACGCTGTTGCAAATTTGATGGCAAGCATGATGTCCGCCCTCTCCCCAATTATGACACAAACTGAGAGATGTGTGATACTCGGATTCGACCGGATGTAGCTCGCCCAACCGATAACGATCGGTTCGGAAATGTGTGTAAAATTAGATTAAAACTTTTTCTGTTTCCTTTTTTTTGTTTGGGATCGGACTCACGATCTCACTTTCGCTCTATATAGAGCTTACTTACCCTTCATGGTGCAGCTTGGTGCTTCATTTAGGAACATTTTGTTCGCTTTTCTAGTACTACGAATGTTGCTTTCGAACAGCTTTTGGGGTATGAATGTTACCATTTCTTCACCACTCGAAGTAGCTGGTCCAAAACGGATCTTTCGCCAAATAAAAAAAAGGTATATGTTTCAACAGGCCACAATTTGATTGTGTGGTAGTTTAATTGGATTGTGATGGAACCTTCCGTTTTTGGGAGCGATACGTGCAGCAAACCGGCGGGTAAATATATTTTGGGAAACAACCATTCTGTTATTTTTTTGTTGTTGAATTAGGGTGTATCCTTCGCAAAAAAAGGATCGTAAACATAGCCTTCACTTTTACCTGATGGTTGTTATTGTTCTTTCTCTTACGAAGAATGTTTCGTTTTCGATCAACCTGCAAAGTTTCTTTTTGTTATGTTTTAGTAAATAAAAAAAGAATTTCTAAAGGCAAAAGACTTGTAAGTTATGGTGACTAAAACGCAATTTAAAGTGCCATAACATGTCGGCGAATAATTGTTTGATCTCACACGTATTCAGTTTATACCAACCTTGAAACGAGTTCTGTCACAATTTGACATCACTCGGACAATAACCTAATGAGCTAGAGCATTTTATGTGACGCAACTTTTGTGTTTTTGAGTAATCAGGGAAATGAAGGTATTTCGCGTGATGATAAAGTATTACTATTTGAAGGGGAAAAATACAGTCGAAGCCAAAAATTGGCTTTGTGAAGAGCACACTGCTTCAAATATTGGTACGCTAAATTTAAATATGGTGAAATGAGCACTGAGGACTGTGAACATAGTGGACGTCCAAAAGAGATAATTACGGACGAAAACATATAAAAAACCCACAATATTATTAAAAGCAACCCCATTGTGAAGTTGATTGAGACACCCTAAAGATTTCTAAGGCACGTGTTGGACATTTCGTTCACGAGTGTTTGGATATGAGAAAACTCTGTGCAAAATGGGTGCCGCGTGAGGTCACATTTGACCAAAAACAACAACGAGTACATGATTCCGAGGGTACGGTACATGAACGGGGGAAAAACGCAACAATCAGCTGGCAAAGTTATGGCGTCAGTTTTTTTGGGATTCGCAATCTTCAATAATTTTCATCGACTATCTTGAGAAAGGAAAGACCATTAACAGCGACTACTGTATTAAGTTCTTGAAGCGTTTAAAGGACGGAATCACTAAAAAAACGGCCACCTTTATAGAAAACAAAGTTTTGTTTCATCAAAACCGTTCCACAAATCATTGAAAACAATGACAACTAGGCTACGTATTGCTTCCCTAGCCAACGTATTCTACAGAGCTGACTCCCAGCGACTATTTCCTTTGTTCAGATCTCAAAAAGGATGCTCGCTGGGAAGAAATTTTCGTCGTATGAAGAGGTGATCGCCAAAACTAAAGTCTTTTTTGAGGAAAAAGACAAATATTGTTACAAAAATAATATCGGAAAATTTAAAGACCGCTATAAACGGCATATCACAAAAAAAAAATCAAAAAAACTGTGTTTTACTATCACAGGCGAAACAATTATCAGCCCACCTGTTTTTAAGTGACGTAGCGAAGATGGTTTACAGTTTGTTTCGAAAAGAAAATATCTACTGTAAATATCATCTGCAGTAAAAGGTCGCCAGGATTATGGTCGTTTCCGCCCTTTATTTTCAACATAAAGCAAGGTCAGACAATGTACCACAGTTGCGAACAGTTGATTGATTTTGTTTGACCCGTTTGATGCAACAATGTTATGCACGATCTTTGGTGCAGGGCATCGGTCCAACAAACGTCAATCGTATCACCCACCGAGTCGGAATAACCATTAGTGCTAATTAGTGTATCTCCGCATTCAGTCCCAACAATCGTCAGGAATAGGCCGGTCAGATTTTAACTATGCATTGTGCAATCAACGAACAGATCCGTCTCGATTCCCGTTTGCTAGCAAATACTATCGATTTTGACAGATGATCCTGTCTGTTTCACCCAGAACGACACGAACCTGTTGTGTAATCTCTAGAACGCAACATTGTGATTCTAACGAGCGTTGATGAAAATTAATGAAACTGGTGCTATACATGTCAATGATTTTCTTACCACGGCATTGGACAGTTTCACACATTACTGAACATAATTGTACTTAATTTAAAATGCCAACTAACTGCACCAAGTCGATAGGGAAATGTTTCGTCCATATATTACATCATTTCCAGAACTCAGAAAGATAATCTCCAACGACATGTGCAGTGCATCGTAATTGCACAAAAGGCAGATCGAGGAAAATGCAATGCTTATCAGTGGGAAATTTAATGCCTCGAAAAATGTTTCATTAAAATCTGACAACAATGTGAAGCACTTCCGGGTTTGCAACCTGATTTTCCGATTCCGATGATGGCAATAAACAGTATGTTGATTTTTTTTTTGATGATGATGATGTAATGTGTTTTTGTTGCGAACGATGAAGCCTGTTTAATAATCGCTTTAATACCAACCTTTAATTTTTTAAACCTTTTAGGCTGTTGAGGTAGTGTGGTGTATTTTTTTCCTCAAAATACGCATAAAAACGCATACAAAATGCGCTGGAGATGGAAAAATAATTTAAAATATGGTAATTTATCGTATCATTCTGAAACGCATAATTTCAAGCGTCATATTATATAACAACTTTTAATAATTCAAGTGTTTTAGTTAAATACTTCTAACATAATAGTAGTTATAATTTCTCTTCAAAAACGTGTTGTGCAATTATATGAACATTTGCTAAAATAAAAAAAAAACATTAATTATGTTCGCAAGCCTGCAGCATCCATTGATGAACAAATTATTTTATTTATTTATTTATTAACTATTACGGTCTATTCTGTTCAAATTATTTTATCTTAATAAAAATTAATGTTTGAGCTTTAACGTCTATTAAATGAAAATAAGGAGTTGAACGGAGAATGTATTTTACAAGAAACATCCCCGAAACACAATGACCTTTAACATGATAGCCAATATGTTGGATTAACAACATATGAAATGACAACGTCAAATGTAGTGCTTTTGCCTCGAGAGTGCAACGAAATTCAATTTTCTGTTCAATCTCACACACATAACACAAGATCCTTGCAATGCTAAATCAATCCGTAAAACTCAAGCTATTTTCACATGTTTGTGTTGTTGCTGGTAAGAGCTTCAAGCTACAGTTTCATAAACAAAGTTTGTAAACGGATGGTTATGAATCAAGTCTAAAATCATCATAATCGTTTACTTCTAAGCACAACGATATAATGTATTAAACATAAGAAAGACTGTAATGTAATAAATTAAATGAAATTAAATTAGATACCTAGACCATTGTATTTATCGTATAAAATCAATAATGACCGTTACTTACACGGGGCAGTAAAGCGTGCAGACATTATGAAATGAATTTCGTGCAGTATTGTTCACCACATTTCATAATTTCGCTTAGCACCGACAGAAGAATTACCAGCAGGTGAAAGGTATGCATGCCTGTGAGTAAGATTAATGAACTCCACCACACAAATATTTCATATATTCCGCAAAATGGTGAGAGGTGGAACGTAACGAACAAACAGCGAATGCATTCTACGGGGATGATGAAAAAGCGGGGAAGGCTTAGTATTACGCCTGTGCATTCTTTAGGATGGAATGCCTGGCACATTGCACAGGCAACCACAATGAAAAGCATCATATACTGGCGTTGGAAATGGGTGTAGCACAGTGCAAAAAAATCTAACACGAAAAAAAAACACAAACAACACGCTAATGAAGTTTGCAACCGCATACGCTTATACAGAACAATGCATAACAGGTTTGGCATTGTTTTGGATGCTTTAATAGACTTTAGGTATATTTTTTAGATTTTTTTGGTTCTTCATTTTGTTTTTAGTTGAATGTTTTAATTAATGTGGTTGTACTATTTCTGCTTGTTTCATTCTAAATATTATTTTGCACATTTTATCTATTAGAAAGATCCGAACATGGAGTAAGAGTAAATGAGTGCATTACATCCTGCAAGTGAATGTATGGTTTCAACTCAGCACAAAGAGTTTTTTTCACTCAACAAAAGTGTGTTAAATTGGGGCGGCCCGGTGGTGCATGTGAAAAACGGCGCCTGTCCACACGACAAGGACCGGGTTCAAATCCCATCCGGACCGTACCCCCGTAGCATGGACTGACTATCCTGTTACGTGGTAAAATAAGTCTTGATACGGCCAGGCCGTTCTAACCGAGCAAAAAAAAAAAAAAAAAAGAGTGTGTAAAAGGGTTTCGCTTCTGTATTTATATTTAAATCGCTCTATTGAAAATTATAGTTTTTATATGATTTATAGTTTTCATTGGCTTCACTTTCGTGCAAAGGTAATTTATTTCAATTGATTTATTCGTAATTTATTCTTAAGCAGGGCAATGCAAATGATATGGTACGTAGAGCCTACTTTAACGAATCGCGCAAGCGAATATTAAATACGCCACTATTAATGTGGAAACGCCCAATACTTTAGTGAATCTACAAAAATTGTTATAGAATCTTGTGCCATTGTCATGGAATGTCAAATGAGCAGGCTGTTTACATATACGAGGATTGAAGAGTTGAAAAATAAAATAACTGTTTTAACGAGATTTTAAACAAATGTTTTTCAAAATAGGGACTACACATTATTATTAACATTAATAAATCACAAATAGTTTAATTTTCATCAAATTGGAGCTGAAAATTTTGGAAATTAGCAGTGTAACGAATAAAGGATCACACGAACACAACGACAACAATCGTACGAATCTGACATTCCATATTAATGGCACGCGATTCTACAACAATGTTTTGGTAGTTCGCCAACGTATTGGAGTGTTTTTATATGAATGGTCGCGTATTTTATATTAATGCAATAAGTAAGCACTCAGTAGAATGGTTCAAATACAAATAGAGAAAAAGTTTATCTAACTCTTGTTGACTGCTTGAACACAAAACAATGAGTCGGCGCAGAGAGTGAGTTAGTATATATGCAAATGAGTAGTCAAAGGATTATTGTAGTGTATTATTTTTTTATGAATCTAAAAAGAGCGAATAAAAGATTCAGATCCTTTTAACTACTCTTTCATTTTGTTTCAACAGAGCCATTATTCTCATCTCTAATGTGCTTAGTTTAAAAAGGAAATAATTTGGTTGATTAATTTTAGAAACCTTAACGCTAAGAGATCAAGAATTTATTCTTACAGCAGTAGTTTTATGTTCCGTAATATTAGTTGCAATATTCAAAAGAACCTACCAAAGGCATGAACTATCGACCTTAGGTATATGAAACATGACTTGAGATATATCGTTTTGATCAACCACATGTTTTACAAGACTTCAATTTCCACTTTCCACTATTTCCACCAATAAACCGTTAGCAATCTTGAGTCACATTTTATTTCTTCAGCTTCTCACTATATAACAACTTAATTCTTTTAACGCTCGTTGTACTTCAATACAGTGTGTGAACATATCTCTAGCGCAAATTTTTTCTTCGGGAAATTTCCTCTCCTTCAGCAGATATCAACCGTTCAACGATCTTTATCTAATGCTACACAGTAAATTACGCGCACCCTTCCCTAAACGCACCTGGCAGAAGACTACTGCTGGCCGACGGTGTGCGATTTGATGGGCAAATTTACATCCAGTCAGCTTCCTGGACACTCCTGACTCCAGCCCCCCCCCCCCACCGGGATGTAATTTCAACCCGATCAACCACGGCAAAAACCGACAGTTGCAGTTTGTCCAGTTTGTTGGCTGCTTCCACACGGTACCAAAACACCCTTTTGCCCAGTGGCTGGCAATAAAGCGAGTAATATGTACGTGCAACAATTTATCGCCGCCGGTGGTCGACCGTCTAATTGCGCTCGTAAAATCTCCTTACCCAAAAGGTGTGAGTGGTCCGAAAATTTTCATCACCGTTCGGTGCGAAAGGCACGCACATGTCAACCGTTCTTCGGGTTTTTTGGTATGGGCGTTGTGCTAAAGTATCCGAAAATCCGTACAATCCACACCACTGGGAAGCTTATCTCGTCCGCGCAACACATTCAACAACGTCGGTTTAACGTTGGAAGAGATGACAAAAGGTGGGCGGTTTGTGGAATGCAAAATGGACCATGGCGATTTATGGACAATCGGTTAGCGCAATTAAGCGTAAAACCTATTTCGATTTTACCTCAGCCACCCTGTACAGGGGTTGTTTGTTGTCCTTGAACCGGGTGGGGGCAGTTTTTGTGCTTGTGACGGTGTGTACGAATATGAATAAAGTTCGCTAACGATGAGTTGCCCCAAACCCCGTTGCACTTCTTTGCCGGATGTGTGGATGTTTTAATGTCTCCCGAGGGGGAGCTAGTGGATTGTATGTAATTGCTCCTCCACCGCAGGATCAATACGGCATGGGGAAGCGATCCGTTGGTCTCGGCACAGCTTGGAGCACAGACGTCACTGGGCAGTTAATTGGACAAAGTAAATAAGTTTCGACTAGCAATAACACTAACACTGCGGTGATCAGCATTAATCCGAACTGCACCCGTATCCAATTCTGGCCCCGTTAACGATCCACCATTAGTGATCGGTTTTTACCTGTCCAAATATAGAACTGCTGAAGACCGGTGACCACACGGTGGCCGATTTGCGGACGGTTGTCAAACTTTGACGCACCACACTGTCGTCATCCTAGGTGTGTGTATTATTTTTTTCAATTCACTTATTGCGCATTTTTTTGGCATTTATTCACATTTTTTCATACTAATGTGTTGAAAAAAAAAATATTATCTTAAAAAGATGTTACTGTTAAGAATAAAAAAAAACTTTTGGTTATTTAATGTTATCATATTATGTAATAATATGAAACACTATTTATGTACAAATAATACATATTACATAGTAGTATACATTTTGTTCTAAAACAATCGATACAGTTACCTAACTGTGGCTAATATCATCTTCCA
Source organism: Anopheles parensis (assembly GCA_016254315.1). Taxonomy (NCBI): domain Eukaryota; kingdom Metazoa; phylum Arthropoda; class Insecta; order Diptera; family Culicidae; genus Anopheles; species Anopheles parensis. The sequence continues at coordinate 15,387 of STHC01000909.1, forward strand.
ATAATGTTTTACTTTTGTCCTAACTACACCACTTCATGCATACTGCAGGGTCCACCGTTTGCTGACTGTTCTTGCCATTTTCCAATTTGGCCAAAAAATGTCATTAAGCGGCATGCCGAGCAACTGGGAAGCGGCGAGCACGAAAGAGGGTCACCAGTTTTGGAAACGTATAAATGTTTATTTGCAGCTGGTCCGACACCTTGATGTCACTCAACTGGTCACCGGTAACGGTGTGACCGTTACGTGCCGGCCGTGGCCGTTCTGTTCGATTAATGTTCGGGTCATCTGATATCGCGCTTTGCACAACGCGTGACACAACGTGGTTGCTAGTGCGAAAATGTAAACTATAATCGTCCACTCAATTATTAATTGCTCGTCCGCCGGGATATGGGACGATATGTTGTTTCGAACCATCGCCTTCAGGTGTTCAGGCGTGAATCGTGTAACGACGTGGTGTAAGTATTTTCCTTGTGCACATATTGTTGTCATTCTTACCGCTCGATGGCAGCGTAATTTGTTGCGTAACGATCGTGCGACATGATTGTCGCGTCGATTTTCTCGCTTTTACAGTTTTGAGAGAAAATTTTTAAATGGTATTATTGTAGGGGTTTTTATACATAGTTAACTTGGGAGTGTAATTTGGAATTGATTAAACTTTTCTGCTACACCAAGATAGAACGAAGCATGGACCTTTTAACCTTTTAAATAAATTAGTGCAGATTGCATCTTTTCCTCAATGTTTTCTAAATTATCCTTGTAATTGTTGTTCCAACCAGTTGTTTAAACAAAACTGACTGCTTACAAAGAACAAAGAAATCATGACTTTCGAGCTTTTCTGGGCTCGAACACCTTGCTTGCTTAAAAAGGATCAAAGAACGGAATCAAACGAATTGCCGGATGAGATATTTTTACCGTTGGCATTACCATCCAACAATGTCGATTGTTCAGCAGAGCGCAAGTAAGTGTTGAAAGGTGCTAAACGGTTCCTATTTCTCACCACACCTGGCATCGCACGCTTCGGGCTGTAGGACACACTAGGGTTGTGCCTGGCGGGACTATCCGCCTGATGATCTCTGGGGAGCGTGTCCAAAGAAAGGATAGAAACTCTGTCAAACAGATGAACGAACAAAAGCGTTCACTCTAAATATTCCAAACCATCATCGCCGTCCGTGTTACATGGTTGGGCTGTCCTCTTGGGAAAGGGGACGGGATCATCCTTAGCCACATTCGGGAAAGTTGGCCGGGTGTGTCCATGTGTGTATCTTTCGCTTAATCCAACATTTATTTAGGGTTTGTATGGGCGGGCTATGGCTGACGGTGTACGGAGGATATGGTTTGCTTAAAGCGAAATCAACCCAAATCAACGGTTCTGTCAGTTAGCTAAATCCCTTCTGTTGGCGCTATTTCACCTATGAATGAAAGGGTGTGCATTTTTCTTTCATTTACTTAAAAAACGAAAGGAAATATCCGAGTCCGAATGTAACTCTAGCTCTCTCTCTCTGTATTCCTGGATATCCAGGGCTGCGTCTCGGAACGGGTTTTTTGGTCGAACGAACACCAAAATGCTTTAAAACATTGATTTGTGTAACGTTTTCGTGTTTGAAGCATGATCGGCCACAAGAACGATAACCAAACGGTGCGTACCATGACATGCTTCATCGTTTCGTATTCGACTTCGGACAGAGCTGTCGAAAATTGGAGCTTTGCTTATCATTAGAAAAAGGGTGTTGGCGATGGTCAACAGAAGATAGAGCTCATCGTTTCTGTTTAAAATAGCTTTAACGAAAGGACAAACCAAAGAAACACTATTGCTATTAAAGCTGTTTCAATTTTTGAATTTTAAATATTTAAAGTTACACTGTTACACTGTTAAATTTTAAATTTGACAAATTAATTAACAAATATTAAATATGAAAATATAAAATAAATATCAAATATAAAGAAAAATATTACTTCACATTTTTCTACATTAAAACTAGTGATGAGTAAATCCTCAATTTTCGGAGTAATCCGATGTCGAGACATTCGTGAGTGTACTCCGGAGTAACTCCGGTATTATTAACGACCGAGGAGGGAGGAGTGGCGGATTGAAGCTTAGCTCCGGAGTAATCCGGTATCAACTCCGGAGTAATTCGGAGTCAACTCCGGAGTAATTCGGAGTCAACTCCGGAGTAATTCGGAGTCAATTCCGGATTTTTCCGGAGTGAACTCCGGTTTTGTTACGTCGGGGTCGCAGTGGATTCATTAATCCACTCCGAAGTTCCCACTACTAATAAAAACCATGGTAATGCAAAAGTTCGTTTTTAAGTAATGTCCTTTTATAAGCCATGATTTATCAAGGTTTTTTTCGTTGCACAATCTATCCAAAATCCATCGAATCTTTGCAAGGGTACTGCATTTCGAAACATATTATCACCGCTATCAGTCAAGGATTACAGATTTACCATAGGATAATCGAACGTACACGAACTTAGCGCCGGTACAACCTTTTCATCTGTGGGAGTAATTTTTATGTCCATTCTTCTTTCGTTTAAGCTGGTTTTGAATCATTGCATCAAAGACGAAAACACAACGAAAACACAAGTAAAAAAACCATTTCACAATGTAAACCACGTATCGCTGACGACAGTGGCAGGGTATTGGAAAACGGGCGTCAATTTTACGTTCCCAAGGGTTGGGATTGGCGTTTCGTGACGTGAAACGATCGCGCGCTGACCTGCGGACTATGCACTGTCAGCTGATGGAACATTAAATCGAGAACGTTCGACTCATCAGAATTGGTTTCAGACTTTTTTTTACGATTTGCACCAATCATGAGATGAATATTGATCATCACCGCACATCGCCTTCCGTGTGGTGTATCAGCAGAAGAAAAAGAGTTAAAAATCGCCCTTCCACATGATTTGTTCTGGTTACCCGCCGCAAATCCGGCCGCTGGACGAGTTGCCCGAATGTCTTGTTCTAGTTTATTTATTTCGCTGCTCATCTTTATGCATGGGCATCGTCATCATGCCTGACCTTCCGGAGGGCTGAATCGGAACAGTTACCTCATTCCCGGAGCACACCCGGAGTATGTCGTGGTAGGTAATGGCTGACAGTCATGAATATTAACACATCGCGTAATAACGCGGGAACAGAAGAGAGAGAGAGAGAGAGAGAGAGCCTTTGGCTGTGTTCGATATCGAAGCAGTCGATTTGCGTTGTAGTATGGTGTTCCAGGGAAAATGGAAAAATGCTGATAGATTCGTTTGCCTATCCACAAGATTCGATTTTTTTAACGATGAAGCTGCATGTTTTAAATTTCTCATGTTACATAATTTGTAATTCGCATTGTATAAAATAGCAACTACCTTATATAAAATGTGACTATTTTTAAAAAATGTTTTTATCTACAAAAATTAAAGTACAAGCCTTTGTTAATCAACACAATCTAATTAAATACTTATTTTCCCAACTTTTAGTTATTTCATCCCTTTCAAATAAATAAATATACTTTGTTGAACAGTGACAGAAAACCAAGATTATTTGCACAGTTAAGGAAAATTATCTCACAATTTACCTCATACATCATACATCTACCCCTTAGGTGAAATCTTGTAGCAATTCTCTAACAGTTAATTTGCTACAAAGACGTGTGACGAAACTTTAATCCGATTCGAGAAACAGAACCGTACGATTAGTGTCACAAACGTCGCTTCAATGAAACTTCGTGACACTTGGAAACGATTTTCCGCAAAACGTTGCCGGTTAGTTTGAAATCGAAGGACAAGCCACAAGCTTGGGAAGAGTGCAGTAATGGAGCAGCATCATTGCAATAGTTCCAAAGTTTGTTAAGTTGTTCAAAGTAATTAAGCTAATAATTAAGTTAATTAGTAAAATTCTCAACTAAATGCATAATTACGCTTCATTCTTCAATTGGTTCAAATTAAGGATGTAAACAGATTAGAGTTCCATTGTATTTCGATAAGCATAATTTTGGTGAATTTTTTTTTAATTAACATTCACTATTACATAAAGTTTTGTTTTCTGTAACAGGATATATGCACAAAAATATTTCAACTGTTTCATTTGTATTTGAATAACATGATGCAGCATTAGCATTAAAAATTAAACGTGATTAAATTAAGTTTAACACTAGAACTACCAAGCGTTTTTCGTTCGTTGTTCATTTTTAAACAATTTCGAAGAGTTGGAGTATATTTTATTATTGATTGGAGATCGTTAGAAATAGAAAATATGTGTAAAACTCATGTTTCAACTATCTTAGGATTGTTTAACACAAAAAAAAACTATATGATGAAAATGAAGCGTTCCCGTCAAAATGACTGGTCCAGTAGTTCTAGTGTTAAGGTTAAGTTTACTTCTGGACAATATGAGACAATATGAGATATTCCATCACCACTATTGTGAATGTGAAATTATTTTATGCCATCCTTCACATGTGTCCTTTTCTTAATGTTTTGCGCTTACATTTCCAATACAAAACTTCATTGTTTTCCAAACAATAATCAACCCATCGCTACTGCTTAGGGTGACTTCAATTTTCTTTCTTCGTCGGTTTTTGTTTCTAACCCGATCAAACAGGTCAGGCTACCGTTGTTTCTAAGCTCAGAGGAAACTTTCCTTTTATGGCAAACCGCTCATCACATCACACTTTTCAATACTGCTGCTAAATAGCAATGTCGCCTTCGTTGGTCTGTTGTTGTGCTCATCTATTCAAAAAAAAAGGATGCAAAGGTAGTGAGTGTACACATCCTGTCGTCTTATTGTTTGTCCCTACCCTGTACGGCATCGCAAAGCAGAACTTTCGCACAACCGTACGAAGCGACCGACCGATGTGGGCTTAAGCTAAGACTTTACCCGCCCATTCAAAAGCGTCTGCAATGGTTGAGAGCTTTCTCTTTGACAAATGAATTTTGAGCCTCCGGTTCGAAAAGCGAGAAACACTGAGGACGGATTGAGGCTCCAACGATTGAACGCCACAGAAGCAGAACCAAGCACGGGGAACCGCTGCGCATTCAGTGTTGGACGTGTTTTCCATGAAACCAGCCCCCCTGCAGGAAATCCTGTTTTACAAACGTCCCGACAACTAAGTCAACTCTGCAAAACCCACTGCCTTCTTTGCATAGAAATTGTTGCAAGGAAAAAAAAATGGCAAGAAAGCTGCAATCTCCGACAGGTGGCTGTTAGATAACGATGTCTAGGAACAGACGACGGAGCAGCCGGAAAACGTCCTACATACTTTAACCTATTCTTCATCATCGCCGGCGGTGGTTTCCATTCACAGATACAAAAAATATATCCATCCTTGATGGTTGGTTTCTATTTCGTCATTTGTAAATCATTTCCACCCACCAGACAAATGAAACGGCCTGTTGGTAAGCTGTTCGAAACGAAGCAGCTGTAGCTAGAGAAGAAGGGATGGTATCTATTTATTTAGTACTGGAAGCAGAGCCTATTAACAGCTACTGAACACATTTGTAAAAGCGGCGCGATTTTTAACCTAGCAAACAGGATGAAACGTATCACTTAGATGATTCTTTGCATTAACTACTTTCCACTCTGCTTTATAAAGGCAGAATTATTACTTATATTACAAGCACAATGTGTATCAAACAAAAAAGTTGCAAGGTGATCGAAAGTTAACTTCTAATTTCTAATAATTTTGCATTTTGACTTCTTTTTTGACTTTGGCCAATATTATGCTTACAGGGAAATGCAAATGACAGGGTGCGTAAAGCCCACTTTAGGGAATCGCGCAAGTGAATATGAAAGACACGAGATTGATATGGAAACACCCAACATCGTTAAAGAATCGTGTGCCATTGATATGGAATGTCAAATGAGCAGGCTGTTTACTTACGGGAGAATTGAAGAGTTTAGATATATTTTTTTTAACAAAATTTTAAACAAATGTTTTGCAAAATGTGAGTTCAAAATTATTATTAAAAATAATAAATCACAAACAGCGTACTTTTCATGAAAATTGAGATGAAAATTTAAAAAAATTTCAGCGTAACGAAGAAAAACATAACAACAACAATCGTATGAATCTGACATTCCATATGAATGGCACACAGAACTAGATCAACTTTGGCATTTTCACTAACGTATTGTAACTTATTTTATATTCACTTGTGCGATTCCCTAATGTGGGCTTACCGCACCCTATCATTTGCGTTTTCATGTATAGCAAAAAGATCGTATCATTGTATTATCAAGTTCATCTTATTAACACTATTTCATCACTAAATTATTTCCAATTTTGATTTTAAAATATATTCAACACATGACGAAATTCATTATTAGTATCGGGAAATTTTTTGAACAAATCATTGATCACATCAATTAGCACATATTTGAAATGAATTGCATTCCCACTGCTTTCAATCTCGTGCTGCATTTTCTCACAGCAAACAGAAAGGAAAATTCCTTTCATTGAATTGTTTTTTCTTTTTCTGACGAAAAAAAAATATACAAACAAAATTCCTGTACAACTTTGCCCCACAATCCGCTTATAACGGAGTACGCTTTCAAAGTCAGCTTTCGCCAGTCGTTCAATGCGGGTGCAATGATGCGTGATTCCTTTTAACAAAAAAGAAAAGCCAACTTCATTCTGTACAGCACCTGCCAAACCGAAGCACACGAACGGATGGCAAAAGGGAACCGGAAAATGGCCGAACGAATTAATGTGGCAATTTGTCTTCGTTTTACTGCCACGGCATCAGCATCGCAGTAGCACCACCATCGAAAGTTAGCGTAGCCTCGGGGTGAATGTTTTCAATTTTCTACGATTACTGTCTTTTTCTTTTCACGAGTACCAATAAAGGAAAAGCGGAAACACAAGTTCATTCTTTTACTAGCAGCGAAATATTCGCTCCCCAACAAAAGCGATTTAATCTGGTGAAAAATGGTATGAAAAAATTAAAATCTTCTTTCAAATCGATTGTGTTTGTGATTTTGTTTTTTTTCGAATGCCACGAGCCAAAAAGTTGTCTTTTTTTCATTCTAAGACTACAATATCGAGAAAAGGAAGTACCGAAAACGACTTAAATGATGCTTTCATCTACCTTTCATCATTTCTTTGTGGTTCGGCTACAGGTGATCAAATCGATTAAAACCTAGGCCGGATATAGAGTCAACTGCATAAAACGCTTTATGATTGGTAATTTTCAGCCTACGTAGCGATTGAATGGCTAAAAATCACCACTAATTGAGATTCCCATTTGCTAAGAAGCATACGATTTATCGATTTAGATATCTATTGTCGAATGAATATAAAAGCATCTATAGAACTTACTTGTACAAAAGAGGATGAAAATGGATGGTTTAAGGTGCTTTTGAAAATATGTCTCAAAATGGTTTTTTTTTTAATTTCCATTCTAAAGGCACCCAAACTAATTGACTTCCGGCGTTATTATTTTTTTGTAGGTATACTCACTAGTCCTTAAATTAATCAAACCTTCGTGTGAACCGTTTCTCAAATTCTATAAAATCCTTCTTCCCTCAATTATGGAGGCGCGGATGATTCATTTGAATTTTCCAGCACCCCTAGCACCCCAACAACATGGCCGATAGAGTCGCATAAAAATAGCCTTCTTAAAGTTTGCCCACACTTTAAGCCCCCTGTTTGCCGAGCACGTACATCCTCGGTGTGTACAACCCGTGTGTTGGCAAAAGAACAACGGAAGGTAAGAAAGAAGTGCCGTACGAATGTGCCATTGACGTTCAGGCGTTCCACCGACGAGGTAGCACAGTAAGAGAGAAATGGGAAACCTCGGTAATACCCCAAAACGTCTACCGTAAGCTCTATGGTTGGCCACCATTTTCACTCCACCAGTGTGGTGTAAATGGAGTTGTACGAAACCACTTCTGACAGTGATAACCGTGGTCGTGGAAAACTCCACCTTCAATCTCAAGGGGGTAGAAGAAACAGAAGCACGCGTGCGGGACGTAGCCGAATGTATAACGAAGCACTTCCGGGACCACCGTTCACGGGGTTTTGAGTCGGCTGGACGAGAAATAAATCATAATTTAATTGAAATTTAATCCTTTACGGCTCTGTAGTGGATCTTCTTTTTCAGGAAGACATGCAACACAAGGGGCAGCGAAATGTGGAAGCCGACAGTGAGCCAAAGTAAAATGGATCCATTACATTTGTGCACAGCAGAGTAATAAATAAATGTGTTATCGAAAAGTGAGAACGAAAGCCTTGAATAATCGGTCTGTAATAAAATTTGCAATATGTTGAATCTGGAATTCGAACTAATGAGTTTGATATGCCCCATTACTCGCAAGTGTAAGATAGCAAATGATCATTAAAATGTAATATAACAAACAAGATTAAAATAATAATTTGATTTACTTTAAAATATAAACGAATTTTTAAATTAATAATCAATAATAATAAAGAAAAATAATCAAGAAAAAAAACCAATCGCTTTTTTAATACAAATATTTTCACGTTGACTCATACCATCGCTTCAACAATCAATTAATGATTTGACTAAAGCTTAATTTTTTCGATCAACACTTTCCTGTTTTGATTTGCTCTTTGTTGTACGGAACGCAGTAAGTTGTTTTCCAAACAATGTTTTGCTTGCCAAACACACCAGACACCAATTTCAACCGCCGTACCACAAAGTTCATACCGAACAGCAACAGCAACCGGTAATCGAGTAGATTGAACTGATTGACGCTTTAAGTGTGCCCTTTTGCCACGTTTGAATCATTGAATCCTTTCTCATCGAGGAAAATCGATAAAACTCGGCAGCGGCACCAGTGCTGGCTGGAGCCCACACACCACACCACTGTTACTTTGCTAACTGTGGTGAGTGTTGTTAAAACACTTTTCAAAAATCAATTTCCGTGAAAGTTGTAAACAATTTTGGCTCACCTGGCGAAACCCATAGAAAGTTCTTCCCCGAGAAACTTTACGTTTTGCTTCAAAACTCCCATTTATTCAAGTTTGCGATATCGGAAGGTTGTTTTGCAATTTGATAGATGCAAATGAAATACATAAGTCTATCAATGGATTCGATGCACTCGGGGTCGTTAAATGTTAACTCAGTCTTTGCTAACAAAAGGTAACGATGAGTTTGTTCTTTGTGCTCGATATTTTATTGATGTAAATATATTTTTTTATATAAACTTACTAACAAATGAAAGTTTAATTAGGTGACTAAAGGAAAGTTAAATAAAATAAGGAAAATACACCGATTTTCTCATGCACTATCGACCTAAGGGAGCGTAAATGAAGACCAACAGCAATCACAAAGAAATGCTAAAAATAGCATTAATGCATTAAAGGCGAAAACTTAATCCGTAACCGATTCACAACATGTCCAAATCATCCCTAGGGCAAAACATGTTCCAAGAAGAAAAAACCCGTTCACAAATTACCGCCAGTCATGTCATTAAGCCAGATCACAATCGCTACGCAAGCTGAAACGAAAGATCGACACCCTTCATTTGCCGTCGGTAGATGCTATTTGCGATTCAGTTGTTCACGCGTGTTCTTCTCGGAGGGGCCTTTTGTTACCTTCTAGTAGCTCTCATTGTCCGTATCATTGACGTCAGTGAGCGGTGGACTATAGAAGAAAAAAACACAAACAATAATAGAAAATAAAGCGAAATCCTATGGCTGCGTTACCACCGTAAGCAACAAGGGAATGGTACTTTGGATATGGAATTTTTTTAGCGGCAAATCCTTCCGCAATCAAAAGTAACGCAACCCGATAGAATGCGAACGTCATCAGACATTGGCGGAAAAGAAATTTACACAATGAAGTCTTATATCAGCATTGTAATTTACAACCATTAGAAGCCTGTTAACATTACCTATGTTATTTTTTTTCCTTCACCTGTACTAGCGTTAGTTCCTTATTTTTGTACTAACTCATCTTTGCTTTACTATATTATGAAACATTAGTTATAAAACTTTAATGTAGAAATTGGACCAAATAGATTATGAAAATCATTTTTAAGAAATATTATTGATAATTTCCACAGCAAGTAACACAGAAAGCTCTTTCAAGAGTATTTATTTCCTTTGTCCCAGCGCAATTTTGTAGCATGGCAGTTACTCGTTTTCGAGAAAATTGTTCCATAATTCATTACTGTAGTCTGTCTCTCGTTGAATATACAGCTTTTTGAAGCTTAGATGCTTTGAACGAAAGCAAAAATGCTTGAACAAACATCAAATAGTTAAACAAAAACTTATTCCAACTTTGCTATTTTCACCTATTTATTATCTCGCAGTTGATTATTTCTATGTTTCTTTCTACTTACCGATTGCTTACTGATGAATAAATGTACAGATATTCATTTTCAATTTCCGTTTTTCCATGTCATTATGTTGATTTCGTTTATCTGTAAATAAAATAGAAAATAAT
>STHC01001206.1:0-25120 GCA_016254315.1 Anopheles parensis
TGAAGGGAGCTTTTTCTCGTGCTTTCAACACACGAGAGCAACAAATTGTGCACGCTTCAGCAGACAGCAGCGTCATGGCCGTCATCAGCGTCATTGTTGTGAATGGAAGCTGGCTATCTCTCATTCGAACAGAATGGGATGCTACGCTGAAGTCTTGGTAACCCATTAAACAAGGTACTCATTTTCCACGGTGGTACTCATTGGTAGTGTACGCTTTGTTCACGATTGTTCGCTAGCTCAGTTTGTAGCGACGGTAAAGACAGTGCAAACGTAGCACAAGGTTTTTGGCCCTCTGTTGTGAAACTCCTTTTTAGTAGTTGTTGTTCCATATAAATGATTGTTCTAATGTTTGTTTTGTTATGTGTCTCATTGCATTCGATATATTAGTAATAAAAGTTTGCAAATCTACAAAAGAAGGTTTAAATTGTTTAGAATATTTTTTTTGGATTGCAGAAACTTTTCCTAAAATTATATGTATAATTTCGCTAAAACAATGGAGACGCCTGGTCTTTCTCTTTTTGGCTAAACGATCACTAAGATCATATCGGCAATTTCTAGCTTACTAGACTTATTTTTGCCACGTAGCCGGATAGTCAGTCCTAGATACGGGAAAGACGGTCCGAATGGGATTTGATACCCGTTCATGCCGTGTGGAACCGACGCCCTTTATCACATCCACCGATGGAGGCGCCTGGTACTTGGTGTAAATATTCCAGAATTAACACTAAAACAAGAGTTTAAATGCAGTTTTTTCTTGTGTTTTAGTAAATATTTTTAAATTGCCGGATAATAAATTAATATTTCATGAGATTCATTGAACTGAAGAAATATTGGAAAGTTATGCATTAACTACCAATAATTGTTGGAAAACATGGGATCAATCCGGTTATGCTCTTATGAATTAATAAGTTAAAAATATCTGAATATACCAAATAAATATAAAAACATGTCAATAATTTCAAACAACATATTGCAAAAAAAAAAATCATCAAACCATTAAAAATCATTAATTCTTGTTAAAAAATCATCAACTCTCTAAATGAGATAAAACCGCTACAGATTTCTTCAATCTAAACTCCATCTGCAGATATTAATTATTACTGAATTACTTCGTCTAGGCATCTTTTGTGCTAAGCACCCATCAGATAAAGAAATTACTCCCCTTTCAAGAGCTTGAAGATCGTGAACCCTAAACCTTTATCGGTAACCTTACGGAACTGGAACCCCTTTAGAGATTTACTTCAATTGAAAAAAAACCCAGGCAAACAGTGGATCCCTTATAGGAAGAGATAAAATAACGAAGACGAAGCATTTTGATAGTGAACCTGCCAGTAGGCAGACGCTAGCATTGCCGGGAAATCGATTTCCTTCTGGAACGTGTGGCCAACCTGGTACTTCTGCGCCCAGTCGTGCAGTCAATTGGAAGTCATCCCAGACACTTTCGACGTGCTTTTCGGTGCAACTATACACGTTTTGCCACGGCAAAAGTTCTTCGACACGCGGGCACGGTGGAAACATTGCTTTTGACCTGCATTCATCGCTTGCCATCGGTTACACTGCCCGCCAGACACGGTGAATCTCGCTCTCTGCCATTGCATCTGTCTGGTGGAAATTCCCTTACTGTGCGCTTAGTCTGGTTCGGCGTTTCACCGCAGTGTTTCGCACTGGTTCTACCGTTTTGTTGCCTGAGGACTTTAAACTTGCTGGCAATTCGTATAAAATGGCTCGCTCTGTTTGCTATAGGTTTTTATTCTGAGGTTTTTTTTTATTCATCGCAACGATATTCACTTTGAACAAATGAGGCAACGCGAGGAGATTTTTTTTCCTTCCCCCTGCATTTTACCGTTCGTGTCGGTATGCAAGTCAACTGCATCTTAATAGTGTGCAGAGAGAAAGAAAGAAAGAGAGAAAGAGAGATGGGGAAAAAATTGCAACTGCAAAACGCAGAAGGGTGAAGTAACCGGTCGTCTTTCATGCACACTCGAACGCACCCAGACAGTTCACTTCCACGTTGTTGCAATGAGGCTTACTTTCCTTCCTTCCTTTCTATCCGGTGGCTGCTACCCGCGTGTGTAACCTTTGCTTTTACAAAAACAAAATAACATGTACACTTTGTTGATGGGATTTTTGTTGTTGTTGCTGTTGCAAAGGCACAAAAGAGATGTACGGAAGCACAAAGCATATGCATGCAATCATGCACGGAAAAACGCATGATGCTTTCTGCAGCAAGCAGAGAACGCACTGCTTGATGCAGCTGTACTACAACGGACTTCGATACGAACCGTTAAAAGCCTACACGTGAAAGATGAATACTTTACACACACACTAACAGAAATGTGAGCTGTTGCAAATGTTTCTAGAGAGAAAAAAATAACGAAACAGTACAGTTTGACACATTTTTTTGCTTTGCTTTTTGCATCATCACACTGTTCGGGCAGACGTTGCTTGTTTAACGAGAGGAAAGAAACAAAAAAAAACACACCAACAGTCTGGCCAGATCTTGGCGACGCCTATTCATTGCGTCAAACACTTGAGACAAATTTGATGACATCCTCAGACGGTGGCGAAGTTGCTCGTTGTACGTACGTTTCGTTGCTTACTTCACGCTGGAAACGCAAAACGGGGTTGGTGTATTTAACGGATTGTATTTACAAACTGGTACAGTGAAAGAAAAAAAATGTTATACCCAGAATGCAGCACAAAACAATGATTTATTGGATGGTTTAGATAATAATATAAATAAATATATCTAACCAAAAACAATATAATCAAACATTAAATAATTCTAATTCTTCTTCAAAAAGGTACTAAAATGTCCCTACTAATAGGCAATTTTGGTTTTTAAAAACTTTACGAAAATTTGTAATAAACAAATAACAAAAATGAATTATCATGAGTCGCCATACTGGAAAATAAATTTAAAAAAGTGAATATTGTTCTGAACCAAAAATACAATAAATTTTCATATTTTAATGAGCAAATTCTTATCCAGGATAACAGGAAAAAATTCTCAATATTCTATGAATTTTAGTCAGATGTTTTTACACCGTTTGCTGCACCTCTACCATTAGTATTTTACAAAGGTGAAATTTATAATAGATTTTATTTTGTTTTAAACAGGTACAACGAATAGTTTCAATCAAAAACCTCCATTTTTCACTTTTACACATCCGCAATTTTGATAAACAATGTTGCATTAAAATTCGAAATTTAAAAATAAATCTAAATATATTTTTTTAACAATATTATTTATATTTTGGTTATAACTTTCCTTAAAAAATCATGTGAATATTTTATTTCAAGATGGCGTTACGCCAGCCGGTAAATCTTGTTTACCGTGTATATTTTGTATGTTTATTTTTAATATCATTTTTTAAACTCTGTTGATTCCATTTTATCATCAAAATACTCCAATAAGTATTTCAATAATAATGTTTAAAATTTCCCGTTTCAAAATCCATAATTGACCCATTTTTCCCGCTCATCTAAAGATATGTATCCTCTTAAAATTAAAAATTAATACATTAATACTAATACAAATTCAAATCGCCAATATGCTAGCTCTTGAAGTTAACAACCGGTAAGTGATGTTTAACTGTATATGGTAATTTTAAATTTTATGATCCATCCAACATTCCGTTGCCTAACTCCGTCCAGTTAAAGAAAAGCTTGAAGTTAACTAGCTTACCCATAACAATCCACTCACCAAAAATCGAACCACTGCGGGTAACAATTTCCATCTCCTGTCGGTGTACACATCGAGCACATTCCTCAACCACCCCTAAAATAGGATAATCTAGCTTTGCCGGTGAAGATGTGAGAAATAAATTTGAATAATTTATCACCGTGCGCAATAATTTTCACCCGATACAACGACATCCTTAACAGTAAATTATTATTCATGTTTATCGTACCCGTGGTTGTTGATGGTTTTTCGCTTAAAACGCCACCGACGACTGGAAAAAGGCCGCTTAAGTCCCGTAACACATTCCTACGGTTGGTGACGGTTTTATAGCTGCCTTTCCAAAGACAACGGAAAAAGTACAGGAAAGAGAGATTGGACGTGTCATAGGCGTAAACTAAAACTTCTAATTATTTTATCATTACGGTATTTGAACGTTTGGGTGGGAGGTAAATTGTTTGCCACCGCTGCTCAGCGAAAACAGTTTCTCACCCGAAAGTCTAATAAATTGTCGTAATCATCGCCGAAGCCCGGGTTTCGTTGCGGGAGGTTTTTGCGTAATAGTAAGTACCGTGCTGTAAGGAGTTAATAAATTATGGTGAAACCGTTTTTGGATAAAAACCAAACAAGGACATTTTATCGTTTGATGAAACGGTTGATGGGTGACTTAGTGGCAAACAGTAGATTGATGTATTTCACTGTTTGAATTGATGTTTCGCTCGTATGGAGAAGATTTATTTCAATTGATTCAAGATATATAGTTTCACATTCATTTTAACTTAATTACATGACGCTAGAATTAAAGGATAATTACACTTTATCTATTTAAACTATTTTTTTTTAATTTTAAAAATTTAATTTGTTGTAAAACTCATACCAACCCATTCCTTTCTCGAACGTACGCATACGCATAAAAGGTTACATACTCATTCGATTAATGCCAATCGACCACAAACGATCAATTACTCCTGAACCAATGCACCGCACAGTGAACCAGTTGGTGACAAATTTTCACTACTCTACACAGCTGGCATTTAGGAAATGGTCAATCCAGCATATCCTGCAAGGACAATTAATTCCACTCTCTTTACGGTCTTTTTTTTTTGTTTTTGGTTTGATTCAGCACCATCCAAACTAGTACGCAGGCAAGTCGGTGGACAATTTACATTTTTAAGCACACGGAACAATTACTTTCAAACCGGCGATAATCGGATTCCATGAAGCGCCGGTGGATTTAAATAAATAAATTTAATTTAATCGGATAATCGCGATTGACCAGTTGGCTTTATCGAATCGCATTAATGGACCCGGGCGCGGAGAGGCAAACGACTCGAAATAGGCCTTTAAAATTGGTCTCGGAATAGCGGGAGCGACCGGGAACAAAAATGTCATTTTCGGTTTGGTCATTCAGCTTCAGGAGTTTTGTAAAATGGCTCTTCCGGTGAACTATTTTAAGCTTACTTCTTTAGAAAAAGCTTATTGGAATTAATTTCAATTTCAGGTGAAAATTTTTCAAAACCAGAGTTAAAAAACTAACTGTCTCTGAAGTCACTTAATCAAGATAGAAATAAAATTCATTTTTTTAGCAATAACATTTCCCCAACTGCATTGTTTTTAGTTCCTTCTGTACTTATCGACAGCTACATAAATGGACAAAAAAAAATAAAAAATAAAAAACATAAAAGTAATTATTATTGCATTATTGCAATTGCAATTATTGACAGCTAAAAATGCATTTCCAACTATTTGACATCAAGATATGATGTGTTAGCGTACAAAATATATTATTTAATTTTATTGAGGTTTTATACATTACATTTGATTTTTCTATGCAACGCGACATTAGGCACTAGACTTTTGCTCAAACAAAAAATAAAATATATTACTGTTACTAAGAAATTGATGTAAGTAAAAATATTCTCTTACACAACATTTGATAAAATAATTATCTTATTTTTTTCTTAGTTCGATTATATTGAAATATTAATTTTAACAATATAGTATTAATTATGAGAAAATAATCATCAACTTATACTTGCTCAAACCTACTTTTTGTGTGTGTTATTTATGATCGTGAATATCGTGGAACACAAGTCGAGAATATCGAGGAAAATTCTACAAATATACCAACTTCTGCTTAAATGTTTTATTGGATGTTAACGAATTATTTAGAATTTCTAGCACGACGTGGTGACGGCCAAAAGTATGATGTTCACGCCTTGCACCGGTCAACAGCAGTCTCATTCATTCCGATCCAACCGAACCCAGGTGGTACAAGTGAACCGAAAAATCTTGCAACCAGGTGCACTTAACATAATGATTATGCTGTGAATAAATCCACCCGCCGTGTTTCATTCGTGGTTCTCAGAACAGAACAGCTAACTGCCACAGCGTGTAGAAAGTGACCCACACATCCCCCATTGCGAAAAGTCCGGCGAGAAAAATCAGCGAGAAAAGACCGTGTCGATGCATGCACTCCCCCGCTAAGAGACCACTCAAAGACCCATTTGCTGCATGTTGCTCGTTCGGCTGTTCGGTACGTTCATTGCCTCAAGGGACGTTTCTGATGAACCGGTACAAAACGAACCGGAAGAAAGAAGCAAAAAACAAAAACCACCAAGCCACAGACTCCTTCAGGTGCCTGGATTTGTATGCCCATTGATGCATCGTGATGCATCGCTGGTAAATGATCCGCACCAGGCTGATGTGAGTGAATGGAAAACAGCAACAACACAACAACAAAAAAAACCTCATTCACCTCTTTAGGGTGGAAAAAATCCAGATTCATATCCCCGACAAAGTTCCGCGCAGAGAGAGAGAGAAGCTAATCATTCGTTTAACGATTCGCCGAATGAAACCTGACGCGGGAGAATGGTTGCCGTGGAAGAGATTTCTTGTGCACATGCACATGGTGCATTAATTAGCATTTTAAAAATCCATGTGCACCGTTTGAAAGTGGTTCTGGCTCGTTTGTAACCTTCGTTTTTTTTTCGTCGCTGCTTCGCCCTGTTTCTAGTGTGGTCAGCTATGAGCAGACTGTGTCTAACACGTGATGGGCAAAAAAGCAAGAGAAGATAAATCATTACATGTGAACAATGTGCAAAGCATAAACCTCAAAGGTATGCGCTACCTGACCTCATGCGATTTTTTCTTTCTTCCCCAAAGCAAAAGCAAGCCCTTTTTAGAAAATAAAAGCGATATCGCGTTTGCTTTCGCGTGAAAAACGCTCGGATAGGAAGGCAATTTTCCTAATGGATTATTGGATCGGTTAGGAAAGAATCCATGTCGATTCTGTCGATGCATTACAACTTTTTTTCTCATCAACGTTGCTCGATAGATGTTGACCATTTGCGGGAGTTCATCAACAAGCGAAAAACCTTTTGAAGATTGAAGCGTTAAAGCCTTCAGGAGCAGACAAGCCTAGCTCCTGATAATGGGAGGGATGATATTGATTTCATGCAGTAATGGAAGTGATTGCTAAACCAATCTCGCCTGCTGTAATTGAAGCAAATGGCTACTAACTGGTACTGGAAGATTGAACGATGCAACAGCACGTTCTTTCGCGCTGTGTAAATTGAATGTTAGATGGAGGCGCCCAGTGCCTCATGCCCAATCGATGGAGGCGCCCAGTACCTCGTACATACTCAATGGAGGCACCCAGTGCCTTGTAAATATTCAATTGCAATCATTTGCATCTGAAGTCAATTACGATGGCTTATCAAACGATCAAACGATATAATACTACTGATAAATAGTGCATTCATTGCTCTAAATATATTGGTAAAAAAAATCCATAACAATCACATTGAAACAATTTTATATCATATTCAATAGAGTGACCTCCATTTTGTATAGTAAATTTTATTGAAACATCGAAAAATTCGTTACGAATTGGTAGATACCAACATCTGTAAAAGAAATATCAAAACGATGTACATCTATTAACAGGATACACGTCACCGCGTTTGAACTGTGCCGGACGTCAAGTGCACTCAAGTAGCGCAACTTATTTCATTGAAGCCTCGTGCTCCTCTTCCCCACTAGCATCCATAACGAGTATCTGCGAGTGCCTCTTTAACATCGTAAGAACGGTCACCTTCTCGGAAATGTGATTGTTGACTGGAGCCAATCCTCCTCAAACGGTTTGCTCTCGGTTTTGGCTTGCCGTGCGAAAGTAACCACCAAGAACGCTTCGCCATATTACGTTTCGCACCGTTTTTGTGCGCTCCGGTACGGTGGCGATACCTTTCCAGTGGTGTGACACACACACATACACACGGTTAAACCATTCCGAGCCGCAAGCTTCGAAGCAAACAATGGGACTATATGAGGGATTTGGCATGTCTGGGCACCGAAGACCACCTGAATTCAGGCTCAGCCTCTTAAGGAAGTCGTACGAAAGTCCGAAAGTTACCGTCGGGCAAAGAATACGGCAAAATCGTTCGTCGTTTTGAGCGAAAACTAACAATCCATCCAACTTGCGGAAGGGATCAGAAATCATCTTTTTCCATCGACCACCGTACACGACCGCACACACCGCACTGGAGAGAAATGTGTTCTCAAAATGAAATTGAGTGAGACCGAAAGTTGATGATTTGCTTCTTGGTCACACAACCCGAGCAGGACTTTAGGGGACTTCGTCTTCTCACTCAGCACCGTTACCGAAATGTTGCTGTGATGTGGGGTGGAGTAGGGATGAATTTGGACGGGAAAAACGTTGAAATTGCCAGCATACGTGAGATCCGGACCGTAATTGAATATTATTGTGCTGACATTTTTCAAGTGGATTTACCATCAAGCGGTATGACAGATTGGATTGAAGCGGTCCGGTGGTGGCCGTGTGTGTGTGTCATACCCATGCGATCGTTGATTGCTGGCCAGCACCTGGTTTACGGTGAAACGGATCCCTGTGCTTCAGCATTCACGATTAGAGGACGACTGTGTTCCCCTACGTGGGTCGATCCTTGATTGCATTGGATGCCGCCTGTATACACCGTGTTTGACGCGTGTCTTCCGGCAGTGTCTTCCCAGGGCACTAGTTAGCTTGTTGCCGTGACCGTAGCCAGTTGTCATCCACCTTTCAATTTGACACGGGAAGGAAAGCCATAGCAAGACAATGGTGAACACATGTCTTTGCATTTTTATTCAGTTTAAAGTGGGTGAACAAAATTATTTTCTATATGTTTTGAGATTAGCTTAGATGACAGAATTAGTCCAAATTTCATTCTCCTTTATTAATAATTATTTATATTTATATTTAAAATTCCTTCTTTTTAAATTATGCTTTCCATATCGAACTGCTTCGGTGCAAGAAAAATCGATCAACAGCACACTAACGAGCAACCTCTGTCCCTATCGCCCAGAGAGCACACAAATGTGTCCATCTTTCAAAAACCGAAACACTTTAGATTGTGGTTCAGAACTGCGTACCATTTATTTAAAGTGAATTGGCTGCCTACTTCCGTATGTTTGCAAAATACTTCGATTGAACATACCCAACCTTTATCTGTCCAGCATCCGAACTGTGCGTACGGATGCAAAATGTACCGCATCTAGGAAGAAAAGGATTGAACCTTCGTCTTCCTAACCAGTAACCTCCAGGGTACTGCTGGTAGTAGGTGTTGGTGAAGCAAAACATGAAAGTCAATGCAACTGACAATGATTGATGATGTAAATAAAATCCTGCTTACTCGGTGTGCTGGGTTTGCGATTTCGTTAGACTTGCATGTTTATTCGACATTCGAACGATTTGCAGTTCGTGCCGCCCCGTTACGTACTGAAGAGGGTTAGGTGGTTTTCAGAGGGGGGTGTTTTGCACTGTAGTTATTTCCCCCATTCTTCGTCCGCAAGGGGCGCAGGTTTCCGGTGCACGGTGTGGAATGGCATCATGCTAACCAGATTCGTGTCGTACGATTGAAAAACATCACCCACACTGCACAAACATTTCGACCATCGTATGAATATTTGTGATGATGGAGCTGTGTGCGATGGGTGGAGGGTGAGGTTGGGAGGAAGCTGCTTGATGTGGTTTTTACACCACTTTACAATTGTTGCATATGGTATGCACAAAATTTCAATGTGTTGCAAAACGTTATGAGTCGCTATCAATTTGAAAATTGTGTGCTTTTTTTCTCATGCAGAAACTCAACAATGGAAGCAACTGAAAATTGATACAACAGATACTGGAAGATAAATTTCAAGAGAAGAAAGATTTTTAACGATTTTTTTTAACGATTTTTATTCTACCTTTAGTTAAGGCTACATACTTTTTTATAGAAATAGTTTTGAGTTTATTTGAAATATAAATGTAATATTTATTTGAGTTTTTTTAGTGAAGTAGGAAAACAAAAACAAATGTGATATCAAAATGTGACAGATTGAATTGATAGAATAATGAAAGTAAGAAGTGCAATACGTTTTACATTGAAAAAAAAACGAAAGAAGGTAAAAGTCCTACCATTAACAGAAAGAAAACAACTAAATAATATAAACAGTAGGAACAGTCTAGAAAAATAAAAACAAAAATAAATGAAAACATATAAAGAAGAAAAAATTAAAATGATTCATTGAATCATAGAGAAAATTATAAGTTTCCTAGCACTAAAGACTGACTATCCGACTTTATGGTAAAAAATTAATCAGATAAGCAAAAAATGGCGAACATTAATTTAGAGATCGTTACATATACAAAATGGAGAAGAAAAAAACGGAAAACGAAGTGCAAGGGTTTTTCGAAAGTTTTAAACATAATGTCAAACTCTATCTCTATCTCTCTCTATCTCTTCCTCTTTATATCGCTCTGTCTCTCTTTCTCTCTCTCTGACATTCTCTTGTTCTATCTTTCTCTTCCTCTGTCTTTTTCTTTTAAGTAAAATTATTTTACGTTTTTTTTTATTCAAGTTTCTTTTACAATTTTATGCATATCCTTGATTTTCATGTTTTTTTTGACAGACGATCTGCATTAAACGACATTTTTAACATAAGGACATAACACATTTAAACGTACTTCTCATGTTGAATACCAATTTTAATCGTCTGCCAAACCTCTTACTCACACACCCTGCTGTCCTTTTTATCCTTCAAGAACATTCAAATAAGCACCTTAATTTAAAATCCATTCAAAGAAATTATTGGATTTAGAGTTGCACCCTATCAACCCAGCCAGATGTAAGGCCCAAGCTTCTACAATCTATGTAATTGCCTTCCGACCAGACAGTGCAAAGAGCCACTCAACAACGATTCGCAAATTGTCTGTACGTGTCTGTCTTCCTTGCCTGTCCCGACACACTCCATTCGTGCGTGTGTTTTGTGCCGTAGTCGAGGTGTTTGCAGACTCACGTCTCGGTAAGTGGCTCGTTTTTCCTGATGAATTCTTGTACCGAACACTCATCCGGTCAGTCGCAAAAGCATGCAAGAAAGCGCAGTGCCCCCATTTTGGTACCAGTGTCTTATTTTGATACACGGTTGTGCTGCCGATTGTTTGGGAACCTTCGTGGTGTAGTAACGTGAAAAACCCGAAACGATGCACACAGTTCCCAGCCAAAAGTGCAATGAACAATTTCTCAAAATTGCATTCGTTTCACCCCTAGCAATTAGACGACGCTTTACGACTTTTACCCGCTCCTGGTGGACTGTAAAATTGCAATTTTTGTCAGAATTTACAGGTGGCCATTACATTGTGGTTAACATGTACTGATTTGAACCATACGATGCAACTAAAACAGTCTCCAACGGGCACATTTTACCTGTGCAGCCGTACATACTTGATCTCAGCCAGGAAAAACCGCATAAGAAATTGCAGCAACATTGCAGCTTCGTCCAAGGACTCCTACAATTATGGCATTCACTGACCGAGTATGGCATTCACTGACCAAAACTATCGTTGGCATTCGGTTGTCACACTTTTCCTTCATCTCCTCACTCTGTGGCGTAACAGTGTAGTATCTTCTCAGTAATCCTGGAACAACCTCAGGAACCCGAGCTGTTCCTGTGACCACAAATATAAATCCTTGTGGGAAATAATTGACTTCCGTCGAATTTATTATTCACTTCAACAGGCTCCCTCAAAAACTACCCTGAGATATTCGGTAAAGTTGGGCAGCTTCAAATCAACCCTTTCACTACCCCGTCTGGGGCAATTTAACCGAGTGTAAGAATTCTAACTACTTTGGCCATGATTTTCTTTTCGGGTCGGCAAAAATGCTTATCTTCGGCATGATTACCAATACCACCGTGCCGTAGATATTTGAATCGAAGGAATAATTCATCTTTTCACTTCCCCCAGCATGGTGATGATAGTAATCCAGAAGTACAGCAGCACAGATTAAATGCCAATTGGCGGTTGGCCAACTGGTGGGAAAAGTTTCTGTTTCATAATTTACCAAGATGAGGTTTAATTCGTGTGCCGTGTGGAACGAGCTGTGGTGACAATGAGAAACCGTTTTCGTGTAGTAATTACGAGATACTCAGTGTCATTTACTTGTGATAGGAAAAATGAAGCTTTTGGCTACATTTTTAGTGCTTTTTTTTGACACACCTTTTCCAGGAAGAAATTGATATTTTCATTCAAATCAGTTCGAAGAAATGAGAATATATTTAATTTTATTTAATTTCAAACATGACGAAAAAAACGATGTTAAAGCCCAAGAACTAATATCATCTTCAAATATTTACCAAAGCTTGAACAAGATAGTTTCATTCCCAGATTTTGGAGAATTTGTTGGAGACCTCTAAACTGATTGACTATCAATTTTCGTCAGATATTCAGTACACATTAACACTCAGCAAAACTATACGCAGAAAGTTGGAAAAAATGTTTTGACAACCTTTCCAAAGAGTGAACAAAAAACTCAAGGTTTCTTAGTGGGAAACGTCAAAATTGATTTACTCATAAATTACTCAAATTTTGCAATACAAAAATATATGTGAAGATTATCTTACTGTAATGGAAATTAAATCTTTTTCCCAAAATTATTCCTAAGCTTCACATTAATAATCACATAATCGTTTTTTAAGCTTGTATCTTTAAGGTGATTCTCCCTGGAAGGTTCCCCTGTATAATATAATTCTCATCACCATCAATAAAATTCCTATCAGCACTAATTGTGCATCATTTTCATTCGTTTTTCTGTTTGGCTTCTTCCATCTACACAAAACTACACATATTGAGCCCGTCATTCAATTAACTGCCCAAAAGGAAAACAAATGCTTGCCGCAAGATGCGTAAAATCATCCAAATCGTAACGATTCAAACATTGGAAAGAAATGAGCCAAAAATTCTTGACTATTCTTGATTGTCAAAAAAAAAGTTTTTCTTTCTCTCATACTGTCTCACTCACCGTTATTTACGAGCAGCGTATTTTCCCTGGCCAGCGATGCTTCTGCGTCGGTCAGCGTCGCACTGGAACCGTTTTCCGACGACGGTGTGTTGAGGGTGAGTGGATTGACTACGGCCGCCTGTACCGCTTGTGTCGTGCCCTTGGTAGAGCGATAAGTGAAATTTGATTGTCTTTCTGCCGTGCCGATGGCGTTGTACGGTTGGGCGTAGATTGACCGATGGATTGGGCTATCCTCGTTGTCCGAGCTGTTCAGCGAGTATCTCGGATAGTGACGCGATTTTCCTGCCAAAGTGTGAAAGAACGAAAGAAAAATTAGCCATATGGTGAGCCAGTAAAGTGAGAGATATTTGTATTAATTGATGAGCAAATATTGGTAAGTGTTGAAAGCGATTAAAACACATCATTTGGCGATGAAGAGTATGCTCCTTCTCTCTTTTGCGCTTCAAAATGTTGACCCACATAATGCACCTTCATTCGATAACTAAATACTACATCCTTTCGTTCCATCCAGCAAGAAATTGCATCCCGTACCAAAGTCATACTGATCCACTTTTCCCTCCAGACCCGATTGGTCAGGTTCTGAACGATTGGATTATTTATACCGGTGCATCATATCAAACAACGTCCGTGTGCTCGTACACCGGGCTTGGACACAAATCGAGGTTGAAATATAACCCATCTTCAGTACCACTACTCACACAAACACCTGCTAACCCGCACACTGACCATGGGATGGCGTAAATGAACGGCAACTACGGCGTTTTAATGGCTCTCGAGCCGAGATAACAGATCAAATTTGTTTTCGATTAATTTCTCAGCCTTGCGGGAACATTTGCCCACTGCCCCGATGATAGGGTTTTTGCGTGCATCTCCTCTTCCGGGTTGCGCTACGGCAATCCAGTACGTTTGTCGGTGTGCTACCCCGCCGAATCAACCACACGCGGAGCCACACGATTTTCGGCACACTGGCGCACGCTTGATAGTGCAATTTGATTTTAATTTATTTTTATTGCCCCCGGAACGCACCCGAAACGATGCTGTTTTCGTAGCGACGGTGGCTTATTGTACGCCCGGTCCGTGGTTAAACCACACCGTCACCGATTTGGCGGATGTTGTTCCCGCGCACTGCTTTGCAGAGAGGCCACATGATACGTTTGAAACGGCCTTTTGCTGTTGAAAATGGGCTTCCAGGGGTTTTTGAAAATAGGGCTGTATTTTAAGATAGTTAAACTGGTGTTAAAAATCGCACCGAGGGATTAGTCGTGCGAATGGGAAGCTGGAAAGGGACAAAATGATCGGTCAATGGGATTTAATTCAAAGACCCCTTTTCCAGAAAGATCGGTTACGGGGCCGAGAAAACCGGCACGGGGGGTTTAAAATCGATGTTATCAACGCAGTGAACGGTGTAAGGATTAACCACTTCGGTTCGTTTCTGTTCGTACCGAGAATTGTTGGGCTGCGGGTAATAGATGGTACTGCTCCGAGATGGGATAATCTTTCGGGTTTTTAATTAAACATTTATTGTTGCCACTTTGGCCGGCGAGAAGCAATGGAAGAAGAATACGTTTCTTTCAGACATTTTTTTCAATGTCTTTAATGAAATATTATTTATATAACATTATAAATCGAAAACAACACTTAAAAGGATTGTAGAAATATGTTTTTTAATAAAACTATTAAAAGTAATGTTTCTTTTGAGTACAAAAATGCCACAAACACACACCCGTGATAATTCTTCTCCGAAAACAGAACCATTGCTACTAGCGCCATCTAGGTGTGAAACTATGAAACAACGTTCTTTTCGATTCCCAGTCAACAACAGCGCTGTGTGGTCATTATTTCAGTTTCTATCAGGAAGTTCCTATACTGTATTGGTCTAATAGCTAAATATTGAAGAGAAAAAAACTGTTTAATTAACATTTAAAAGAACCTTTATTCTACATGTATAAAACTCCCCCTTGTGGCAATGGTTTTGAAATAAAAAAATATGTTATTTCAAACTTCAGCTAATTTGGACTATTCCTGGAGAACTGAGGATCAAGTCACTCCCTTGATTCTACTTGCTTAACTTATTTATTGATGCAGACGTCCAGTGGTTGAAGCTGACTGTTAAGACCACCAGGAATGACTTAAAGAATAAGTTTGTTGTGTGAAAAACTCTTTGGACATGTGTTTGCATCAACATCTAGGATTGCAAGCTATTCTAAATCGTGATCCAGGCCTCTTGTGTCAAACATTTCGAAACCATAGATTCATCTCAGTCTGTTTTCTCTCTATATCTCTTCTAGGTTTAACGGCCGCTAAGGTTATGCCGGCCATTTCTGTCATACTAGACTTGAGGTTTTAGGTAGTCAATTCTCGCCACGGAGGTCCGGATGGGATTTGATATCGGTCTTGTCGTGTGGAACCGGCACCGTTTTTCACATACACCACCAGGCCGTTTCAAGTTCGGTTTCTTAGTATCCGTTATTAACATAAAGATTTTGAAGATGGCAGATTTTATCAAGTTATTTCCGTATGTCCGTTATTTCCTTCTGAAATGATTTGATACGTTCCTGAACTTTCTAAGAAATAAGTTTCAGCTTTAATTTAACTTTAGTTTATTTTGAGCAAAAAGAAAATGTACAAAGGATATATTTTTTTGTTCGGTTATCAATACTTATTAACCACGTAGCAGGATAGTCAGTCCATGCTACGGGGGGTTGGTCCGGAAGGGATTTGAACCCGGTCCTGCCGTGTGGACGTGCGCCGTTTTTCACATGCACCACAGGGCCGCCGGTGGACAAAGGATACTGAAAATGTAACATTTGCAAATGAGATTTTGAAGAATATAGCACGCACGAATCCAGAAGATCTTGTTGTAGACAAGATTAATTTTCTATTTTAAAACCAACCTACCTTTCTAATCTGTCACGCTACCGACGAACCGGATAAAAGCTTAAATTCTCTTAATAATATTACCGAAACCAAACCGAAAATGTGCAGAAATTCATTTTCACACCTTTCCCCGACTGTCACTACATTTTTAAGCCTGCGGCACTTTGAACAATACGAAGCTATTGTTACACATAGGGAAAAAAACCTCATTCTATCGCACCCTTTGTACCCGGCAGGGGTTTACAAAACAACGCAGAAATTGTTAGGTCTTTTAGATTTTTGCGGGGAACGAAGGTCCTACACTCACACAGCTCATAAATGGCCAATTTTTGGCCCAGTTTGATGGCAATTTCTTCACAACATCGTACATCACCAACAAACTGACGTTAATAGCAACCTCCTGGAACACAGAAGTTACCGGTGGTTAGGGTAAACCGACAAAGGGACGGTCCTTACCTTGCAACGGATGCAACGGCGTGAAATGAAAACAGTGAGGTCACACACAGACACACACACACACACAAAAGCATCATGTAACTGGTAACTGCGTAACGCTACCGTTTCCATTTTTGCCCACAGAATCGCGTACCGTTTGGACTGTGTCCCTTGTCTCATTGGTCGTTTCTTGCCGTGGCGTTCATGCAGCTAGGGTCCCGGATCGTGGTGCGGTATGTAAGGTTCGGTTTGAAATATAGTCATCCGTTTGTTCCCCTATCGCACGCTATTTCCGGTGATCCTTCTTGCGTTCCTATCGATTCGAAATAAAGCGAACAAGAGTTCCTATTATTGCTTATCGTGAGCAATAGCACAAAAAAAAAGAAACAAAGTTGCATTTAGCGCTGGGTGCATGTGCATAGGGTGCCACCGCCAGTCTAGTTCGTCCCCCGGGATAAATCCCTACCTTTCAACAAGGATCAACCCTCGGCGTGTTCTGTTGCCATCATTATTATCCTTATCCCTCGCGGATTCGGTGCCGACTGCGTTAGCAAAAAGAAATTGTCACTTCAATGTCGGATTGAACGGGAAAAAAAGGTTGCTCTACCATCGTCACTCACGGTGGTCATCGGTTCGAGCCAAGGGTGCCGGAAAGACCTTTCCGAATGTTTTCATTTGCAGTTGGCAGCTTTTTTTCTTCCTTCGCTTATACCCGACGCTTGAGGCTATCTTGGGACGCGGACCCACATTGACTCGAAATGCATTATGCAGTTGACTTGCTATTGAATTCACATTTGTTGTCACACCGGTGCTGTCGGTGCATCGTCGAGCTCATTTTTCAACACCAACCGTTACAAGCCTTGAAGGGTGTTCATTAGCTGTGTTGTATGTCGATGGTACTTTCTTCCTATTTTCCGAACATTTTTCCATTTTAGAGAAAGGGAGTTTTTTTAAACAAAAATAAATTCTCAGTTTTCCCTACCGCTGCATACAAAAAAATGACCCAAAAATAACAAACCGATAGTCGCTGTTTTGAAATCTTTTATGAGCCGTTGTTTGTAAATAATGTTGTTAATTCCCTCTTTCATGAGCATTTCTGCTAGCGCGCAAAACCCGTGCTCGGGGTTTACCTTCCGATCCGCTTTCAAGGGCAATGCAGCGCGAAATGAGAAAAAAAAACTTTCAACACAAATCGGTGTGCTGCTTTTTTCACGGTTCACAACATTTGCAGTTCCTTTTCCCCCGAGGAGATGTTTTCCGGTACCCGATTGGTGAATAAAATAAATCCGGATCAAGTTACACGTAGGGGGCTCATGGGGAACTGCACATAAATTGTCCACGTACGTATGAGCTCGAGTTGCGTGCTGTTCAGTTTCCCATTAACCGACCGAGTCATGGACAATTTAACGAATGGGCGATGAAATTTGCATAAACATAATGCAGCAGAACGTAGCCGGTTCGAGGGGTAGAAGCTAATGAAAATGAACCAGCAGCAGAGCAATGTTGATTGCAACTGATACCCAGAAGTAGGTTGGATTTGGGATAATATCAAAAGCGTGATCCTTGATGAAGATTTCGATGTGCGATAAAATCAACGCTGGAATATGATAAGTGATTTTGAGCAAGTTACCAAAATAAATCATTAGCGAGATACATCGTTTTTTGAAGTTACGTAAATTTGACATAAAACTGCCCTTCTGCAGCTGAGAATGTTGAAGAGAATATACAAATATTCCCACATGTACAATCGAATATAGCCCGGAGGTAAAGAATGTAAAGGAACTAGTCTCTACCATAAAAGATTGGAGATCAAATCCCCGTATTTCTAGAAAAATGTATTTAATTTCATAGTATTTTTTAATTGGTGATAACCTTAACATAATTTATGAATTTCGTTGGAAAAACTCTCAAAATAATATTTAAGGAAATTGAATTTCTAAATTACGAGCATAATCTTCCCAAGTTCTTCTCAAAAATTCTAGGAAGAAATTCCTTGTCAACATCATACTTATTTCAGCCCTAATGCGGCTGACAATATGGCAAAAAGCTATCATTGTAGAATATAAATAAATGAATAGAATAAAACAACTTTTGGGAATTGATTCAAGTATTTTAAGTAAGCCCTTAATAATAGAAATCAATGAAATAATTACAACTTCGGTACTTTACCTACAAAATGCCGAGGGAAACATCAATAATTTATACACAATTATTTTATACAATAATTAGAATTTATTTGGTAAACTGGGGTCTTTCAAACTTCAAAAACATATTGCTAACGTCCTCAAAACACTTCCCACAAATTGAAGTATTTTTCATCAATTGTCATATGGAATTTGAATTTAACATGCACCAATCTTGTGCTCCTCCTCTAAGCAGCACACAATCGACAAAACACCTTTCGTTTAAATAAATTTATTTCACTCCCAACCCAACACGAACAGGGTAACAAAATTTAATTTAACATTATTTATTGCCCACAAAATCAACCCGGAAAAACCGTTCCGCGGTACCGATACCTATTGGTTTGCATAAAAAGACAAACCCCCACAACGTTACCAGAAAAACTCTCACCCACCCGGCACGTTTAAAACAACTATTGGAATTTATGTTCGGGCACCAATAAAAATACCTTCAACTTTCTTTCGGCATCGTGCCCAAAAAGTTTCAGCGCACGCAAACGCGAACGTTCACAACCATAGGCCACACCAAAATATGCTGTCACCTTCATCAGCCGCTTATTGCTTTCTTCACCGTGAAGCATTATTTTAATTCATTAGAAAGTGTAAACCTCGTTCCACGGGTGTAGAGATGTTTCTTTGCCCCACACCTTCCGAGGAGCATTACATCACAAATACCAATTGAAGCAAGGAGCACCCCTTTTTGGCTGCGAGGTAACTGGAAGACCATCGAATCGAGCGTGAAATGGTGTCGCTTGGTGCGTGTTAGAACTTCACCTTCAGTGTGAAATTTTGCTCACTTTTGGGTGGAAATGCAATTGAAGAAAAACGAAGCAAAGAGGTTCGTTTTCTTTTCGTCACGGGTAAAGGAAAATCGCATTTTTTCATCAGTTTCGGTATAGTTTTGTTTGGTTGTTTAACAGTCATTGTCTTGTAGACTTTAATAAGACTAGTCATAAATTTTACAATTAATTTTCCAAATGCTGATAGACCTTGTTGAATGCCATTAAAGTAACCCTTTTTCTAGGATTAAGAGAACTGTTTTACTTACTACAGCGTAAGTTGAATTTTTGAATCCTCCCGAACATAAACTTCGGCAATCTTGCTTGAGAACGTATATCCAGTTTTAGACGTCTTTTCCCAAGTCAAGTCGACATCAGTATTTAAACTCTGGTTGTGATTGAAAGTCTTCTGGACACAAAAGTAATCGTGGAGTTACCTTCCGTAAATTGGCGATGGGTTTGGAAGAACATCAACAACCATTAACAGTTGTCGGATCAAATACCCACAATGAATCTATTGGTGAACGACCAGATCCTACATGGACTGTTAATGTAAAGGATGGATCGAGCGTCATCCGCATGCTAGGTTTCCAAGGTAGAGACCCTGGAGCAGAAGTATTAGAATTGCCCTAGGATATCTTCTCTGGATCTTGGAGTATACTGCAGCAAGAAATAGCAGTTCCGAGCAATTCCCTAAGATAGCTTCCCCTCGAAACTGTATTAAGTTACACTAGTTCCAATAAGAGAACTCTTATCATAGATTTATTTGCAATTTACATCTTTCATATTGTTGGAAACTTCAACGCTAGTGATGGGTCATACAATTCATTTCATGGCTCGACCAAGAGTTGGGTACAGCAGAATTGGAATCGGCTCCAATTCGTGGGCGCAACGGGTTTGGGCCGATCCGTAAATATAAGTAGATTCAGAAGTTCCTACCCAAACTCACTGCACCCACGGGTCGAAGACTCTTATGGAAGTTTGCACCTACTGAACCTGCTGAACCTTCTTCGACCTGAGTTTGACCCGAACTCGCTGCCCCCCGGGTCGGAGTCGCTTGCGGTGGTTTGCACCTACCGGAATCGTTGGACCTACTGGACCCACTTGTATCTACGGGTCGACCCGAACCGGTTCGGGTCTCTTATGGATGGTGCCGATCCGGTAATTCGGTAGTGCTTTGTAAATTATATTCTCTAATTTAAAACAAGCGAATAAATATTATCTGAAATATTTATCGATTAAAGTCTTCCACAAGTGACCGTTTAGTCATGAATGGTATTTCGTGAATCTGATTAAGATTTAGATTTTTCTGATATTAAATGTTAAATATCAAAAGCTAGAAAATAAAAGTTTCTAAAATCATTTTTTTAGCGGTTTTCTGAATCTTCTAATATTTTTAGAATATATCCATGATGATCCAACCTTTTCGCTTCAAATTTATATGAAAGACTCTTTTTAACAGAGTGATTATAGATATATTCCAAAAAATCTTTAAACAACGAATTAAAACAACAAAGTACCAATATCTCATAAACCTCATGCAATGATAAATATTGAGCAAACGCACATAGAGATAAATTTTATTTTCACATATTTCCACTCTGCAAATCAAATAACCTTCACAAGCGTATGACAGCACTTTCTCTATAACCACCACTAGAAGGCATCACGAGCACGGATGCTTCTGGCAGTCTGAAGAGACGTCTTCTTTTGGGGGTGACATCATAAAAAAAGCTGCACCAACAACACGACAAACACACTGTCCGTGTGAGCTAATGCTCACAAATTGAGCTGATGTTGAGCTAGTATTTTATACCTAGCTATAAGAATATCCCGCGCCATCACCGGGTTCACACCTCGTACACGATGGATTTGCTTTATTGACATGATTAAGTGCCACATTTTGGCGCGGTAATATTTATGATTTTAATCATAAGTTCGCGCGGGAAGGTTGACGTTGTAGCGTTGAAACGAAAGGCCACATGAAATAAAGCGTTACGTTTAAGCGCCATATATTTTTTTTGCACGTTTTATGACATCGGGATGTGTATGGGGCATCTCTGTGTGACTTAATTTGTTTTGCTGGGCACAACAACAAAAAACTCCTATCGAATGTCGCTTGAAGTTAACAAACGCTTTTTTCCCTCTACAGCTGACAAAGAGCTGTAAACGATGCCAAAACCATAACGTGTTTTCTTAAACGAATGGGGAAAAAAATTCGAGTTCCTGGCGGGAAAATGGTTGGGAAGGTTGTAAAGTGCAGGAGAAGCATTTTTTGTTTGCATTTTACATCACCAAACGTACGAAATGTCTATTTCACACTCAATTTTTAGCGCATTCTTGCGTGCGTTTTGCCATTCCGCCATGGTAGACCCACAAGGAGGAAAGGTGATGCTGGGTTTTATTTCATTTTTCTCTGCTTTAGCTTCTCAATCTGTCTATCGAGCATTACGGGCGCAAGTGACTGATTTTTCATCGTTGTTTTGGCCTCGTTGCAAATTTCATGCCACCTTCCTTTTTTTTTTTGGTTAGCAATGCTTTTCTACTGGTGCCTTCTTCAAACCACGTCCTGTGTAACGTCGTGCAACTGCTGCCATAACACGCTGAATTTCAATGAGATTATTCTTCATGAAATATTTATGTTTGTTTTCAGCCACGTTTCCCGTATGGCGTTTTGGCACCTTTTTTTTGTTGCCCTGTGCCACGCTTTTACAATTTCTCTCAGGTGTGAAACGTACCCCGAGTTCCTGCTGCAGGGTAGAACGGGGACCGGTTGAGCTGGAAATGCCTGCAAGGTGGCGAATGATGCTGCGAGTTATGGTTTTTTTTTTGTTTTTCTGTCAGCTTTTGCCACTGTCATTCTGTGTATTTTTTCCTCTCTCCCTATTACATTGCAGGCTTAGGTTTAGAACGAATTCAGCTGCTTTTTGTCGAAAGGGTGCTGCTTTCCTTTACAACACGCGTCCAGAACCGTGCGACAGGCAATTGAATGCAAAATTATACAAATTTGCACTCCCACCGGAACCAGGCAGGCGAGATTTTCCTCCCAAAGAACCAAAAAAAAATCTCCCCGTTGTCGCTAGAAGTGCCCGTGCTGCCGTGTGCGTGTGACAGGTGAAATTGACGTTAAGAAGGATTTCGTTTTCCCACGTTACGTTCGAACCACGCACGGTGCTCAATTGAACCCAATTTTTGTTGACGAAAATCTGACTGACTGACGCAGCTGGTGGGCGTGAATTAGGGAGAAAATATTGTTTTCCACTACACCGCAAAAAGTGACAATCTTCGGTGCGTTGTTTCACTCATCCGTTTTTTTTCTTACTGAAAAACCGTAAGCAAAAAGGCGTCATCGCACCCGGGAACCAAACCCCATCCTTCATTATGTAAGCTTTTTGGGGTGGAATTTATGCAACCGTTTGCGCACGAAAAAAGTGCGAATTGATTCGATTGATTTGACTTCTTCATCCACCAGCGACAACTATCCGACGGTACGGTTGAATGGGGTAAATGGTATAAAATCTGCACATATCTTTACGAAGCAATAAGCCACGTCACCTGGCATCAACCGGCAAAGTGCAAACAAAATACGCTCGTAAAATTTGAATAAGATGCTACACTCCTTCCTGAGGCTTCCGTTTTCCTTAGGGAGTTTGTTCATATGAATTCCTTACTTTGCTTTGCTTCGTTTGGCACGAGAAAGCAAGCTAATCTCATGTGCCAAAAAAAGGCGAATATTTAAATGGTACAAATCGCGTGCGTGGGTTTATTGTTTCGTATTCGCAGTCTCGATGGAAATGAATTCCATCATATTTCGAGCGTGAAGGAATCATTTCCGTTTATTTTTTCCAACCCGCCCCCCGGTGGTTTTCGAATCTCTTTAGAGGATTGATAAGAAAATTGCTTCGATTAATGGTGGTTGGTTGGCAACAATGGTACAGGAGAAGATTGATGGAATTTTCAATTCAAATAAAATGTTTGTGTCAACAAAAGCCTGCGTGGTGTGATGTGATACGATATCATGAAGGTAAATGATTGCCATAATATTGTTTGTTGTACATCTATTAAGGGGAACCGTCAACATGTACGTATATTGCATTCAGAAAAAAGTTTTTATTTTAAATTAAATTCAATTTATTTTTCAGGTACAATACTAACACATTTTGAGTTCATTTTTTAAACAGTTTGTTTTTTTAATTTAAAAATCTCTTTACCTCAAATAAAAAAAAATTAATAATAGAATTGAGTCGATCGGAATCTATCTTCTTTTATTTGATATTTGAATTTTGATTTAATGGTTTCAGGATTTTCGGTAGCATCGAATATTCATAATCGAATTCGAATCGAATTATTTTCATAATAATAATTTTCCACGAAACATGTTAGCTCTTCATGAAGGAAATTTTTCAAAAAGAGTTCTTGAAAGTATTATTAGAAATATTCAAAAGATCTATTTATTAAAAAAATATTTATAAAGTTTAATTTAAACTAAAAGTATAAAGAAATAATCCAAAAAATATTTGACAGGAAACAAAAAAACTAACTTCGACGAAGATCAACACAGAAATATTCTGATGGAACAGAAGATCAACAACAATTGTAATATATTTTTTAACACTAGAACTACCAAGCGTTTAAAGCGTTTTTCGCTCGTGGTTAATTTTTAAACATTTTCGAAGAATTGTTTATTCGAGTTCTTATAAGTATGTAAAATCTTGATATATTTGTAAAATTCAAGGTTTAACTACAATAAGATTGTTTAACGCTAAAAAATAATGTGACGAAAATGAAGCTTTCCAGTCAAAATGACTGGTCCGGTAGTTCTAGTGTGGATAAATATTATACGGAGAATCGTGAAATATATCATTTATTTTTCAAATAAAAAAGATACTGGAACAAATAAACACGGTCTAAATTAAATTTTCTTTTACTTCTGTACAAAATCTGAAACATGCATAAATTTTAATTTATGCATGTTGATCCAGCCTACTTTTCTACTTAAGTTTCACTAAAGAATAGCTAATTATAAACGTCTCCCGCAAGCGTTAACTGGCATTTAATCCATCAAAAACGTCATACGCTTCATGCCTCCATAACCAGAAGAACCTCACAGACAGTCTGAACTGATGCCCGGCTCTTTTACGACACAAACAGTAACGATGGTCACACGGTACGACCCTCCCCCCTTAGAGCAGCAAACATTATGCTGCAGGATTTAAAATGCCACTACGGACACATGTTGCAATTCGCACAACGCTCCCTGGCACGAGCGCAGTTTCCGATTGCAATCGCGCGATTTAACCATTCTTTGTCGTCGTCTTTTTGTTGCCAGCACTCAGGATCGGGGTGTGATGATGCGATTGTGCGATGATCCTTTGGTTGTCTCATGGTGGGGTGACTTTTACTTTTTTTCCGTGCGTTGAAATGATTATGATCTGCTTTTCTTCCTGGTGTTCGATAAGATTACACACGGTACCATCGTTATTCACAATATTGTGCGGCAGGAATGTGTCTAATTTGGGCACTCATTGACTCGTTGAAAGTACCAACAGTAAGTAAAGATGAAAACATTACTCAAAATGTTCCTCAGCTGTGATTGCAAATGGGGACACGTGCCATACTCGACGCTGTTAGGTGTCCCGTTTCCGCTTCCGGAAACGTGCGTGTGCTTAAAGAAATTGAAAAAACTATCAGAAATCCTCTTAGGCTTATTACTGTGTGGCATACGTCCAATGGTCGTCTTAGTCGCAACCGTCGGAGAGTCGATACGATCAATTTTCGAAAACCGATTTAAAACAATTCTTCCGAACAAGGGAAAATCAAACATCG
>STHC01001305.1:0-24905 GCA_016254315.1 Anopheles parensis
TCTTGCTGCGGTGGGATTGATTTTATTTTATTAGTGTTTGTGGCAGTGAAACTAGGAGCATATGTTCAAGTATAATGTCGCGTGATTTATTGCGCTCGACAGTCAAACAACACCGATCGTCATCGTGCACGTTTTGGCGTTAGGTCATCTTTCTCTGAGCATTACTCAACCATGCGTTCGCAACAAGTGTTTACTGATCGTTGGCTGTTTGGTGTGGGACTGTGTGTTTAATAAGTTGCTTAATTATCACCAAATCATGTTGCCTTTCGATGGTTACGATCACCTTTAACAGGTCTTTAATTTTTACACTCCTGAAATCCGAGGTTAAAGAGTTCCGATCTGCAATTAACACCCCCGAGGTGGAATAGATAGGGTGGAAGATTGGTGATGCTAACGGAAAAGTGACAATTAAAGCAATATTTAAAAAGTGTTTGAAGATGGCTGGGGAGCAAATTTCGAAATGTGAATGAAACAATGATGTATT
This sequence comes from Anopheles parensis, assembly GCA_016254315.1. NCBI lineage: Eukaryota > Metazoa > Arthropoda > Insecta > Diptera > Culicidae > Anopheles > Anopheles parensis. The sequence goes on from STHC01001305.1 coordinate 485, forward strand.
TCAGAGCATAATGCAAAAGAAAGGAAATGAGATTGAAACGACAACATGAAGTTGTTTTTATTATCGCTACAAGTACAGAAGGATTTTACTTACCATATCTGGCATTTTACTTTTATTCATCTTTACACTTTAATCAACGTAATGGGTGCATCAATTATTATTTTATTATAACCAACTTAAGCCTAAGGCCAAGCCATGAAGTGGAAATTATTTTGCTAAAAAAAGATTAATACCATGTATTTAATTTAATATATGGTTGAATTCATTTAATCAAGATTGTTAATGCTAAATTATTCTCACAATTAATATTCACAACATGATGGTAGTAGTTTCGATACATTCTTCGGATTATAAAAGATGTAAGATATGATAGAAGCACAGCAATTGTGAAACTACCTCCGTTTCTTAAGCCCAGAACCAGAAAATAGGCCAACCATATGGTGCGCTATGAGACGACATCTAGAATTCATCATTGATTGCACAATGCAAGCACAGTATGCAGTAACGTTACCCATTTCCATACCCCCCAAAACACCGTGGGGGTTTATAGCGTGCTAGTTTTGAATCATTTCATTCCATATACCCTGTTTTATGACGTTCTGGAGTTACGTTTCTCCTCCCTCCGAGGATCAATTACAGAGACACATGTGTTTTTTTCCTTTTGTCGGTGGAATCAAAGGAAGGCCACATCGTTTGCTCAACAACGGAAAAGAAAGTCTTCCGGAACTGATCGCAGTTTGTATCACAAACCGGAGGGAAACATTTACGTAACATAATTGGGATAATGCTCAGCCTGGAAGGTCACCCAGGCAGGCGCCAACGATAAAGTGTACGTATTGTGAAAGGTCATGGCACCGAGGGAGACCACATCTCTGCAGTGCTTATGAGCAAGGTGCATGTGGCGTTTTAACAGCAGTTAAGTGTTACAGAAGGAGGTCGATGAAGATGTCCTTGTTGTACGTAACGACAAATTACAAGTGTCGGCCCGCTTTGCCTACAGATTCATAACCCATTAGCTTGCCATGATCACGATCGCATGGTACGCTTTGCGCCGAAAGAGGCAAAATGTTGCTCGATCCCCCGTAAATCGTTGACCATATTTGGTCGCGGCAGTCTCCGGGAATGGTTTACGAATTACGACCTGCCAAAAGGATTTCGAGACGAGCGTGCGCGGTAAAGTGAAGGAAGTTCTTAAACGCACAAAATTGCAGCACATTGATGCAAAAACACATGAAACATGTTCAGGAAGTGAGCATTAACGTTCGCATTGAACTGTCGGATGTACGATCTTATCGTACATGTAGCGCCCTTCGTGTGACACAATTTTAACTCCATGTACTGTTTTTATTTCTTCTTTTGAAAAATAGTACTTTAATTATCAAGTGTATGATCTGCCGGAATTTTTCATTTACACCAAATGACCAAATGGACATGGCTGTTGATGATCTAGCCATAAAGGTTTTCTCAAATATATCACTAGTACACCAATTTCAACATCCCATAATGCCTAAGTAGAGTTCTAGTAGCCGTCTCTGGGACTATCAATCGTCTAATCTTTCATTTAATCTTCAAACTGTTTTTATTATGAAATAAAGTCGTATAGAATAATTGAAAGAAATAAACTTGTAATTCAAACGATAATTTGAATTGATAGCGTTTTTATACTAGTTATACTAGTATTTTTAATTTTTGCCATTATATACAAATCATATAAGCTTCCTTGTTTGGATATACGTTTGTTGTTTGGGCATATTATTTTGTCGGAAGATTCATTCCGCTTCTTGGGTTGCTGAAATTTGATCCAACCCTGTTGTGATGATATGCCGCAGACACAGCATTTACGTCCTGTTTGTAAATCAGATTCGAATAGTTTCAGAAGTGCAAAACAATATTTGCTCAGTGAATAAAGCAATTTCCGGCAATTGTTTGTATTTTCCGCAGCCGCGCATCTGGCATAATCTTGTTCCTGTTCTGTCAAAAGTCATTTTCTGCTGCCCGGTTACTGTCAAATCCGCTGTCATGGACCAACCTACGCTCGAAGTGAAAGAATGGTGTAAGCGTCGTTGGCAGCGCAAAATTGTGCTCGTGAGCTGCAATTTCTCATCTTACCGTGTGTTTGCTGTGAATAGTGAAAAGTGCAGAAATAGTAAATCGGTACGATACAGTCTACTCATTAGCCTTTCCCATGTGTGTGCATGTGTGCGTTCAATTGACCCTCGGTCACATCACCGATTCACCTTCTTTTTCTAGACAGAACCCTACAACAGCACTCACACACTGCAGAATCGTTGACGTTTAGCTATTACGCCTGCTCATTTTCTTGGTCATTTTCTACTTTTTCTGTGCTCGCGGATGCATCCCCAGTGTTTTTCTCCACCTGCCACTGGCTCGCAAAGAGCGAAACGTGAATTGCTAAATTAGAAGTGGAAATCATTATCGGTAAATATTGGCCAAAACCGATCGAGCGACACTGCGGAAGTGGCGAAAGAAAGGATCCTCCCAGGGATCGGTGGCAGATCAGAAACAATCGCAACAGCAACAGCAGCCACCTCAAAGGTGGATTGGACGCAGGGTCGGGTTTCGCTGGGGTAAGCCACATAAAACTGCACCTAACGAACCAGATCGTCCGGAAGACGGGCCATCGCCAACAGAAGGAGCAACACCCGAGCGCACGGCACCTGTAACCGGTGACGAAGCAACAGAAGAAGAACAAGAAGACCGGCCGGTGGTTGCGGAGCAGATTAAAGGAACTACTGCTGCATCTCATCCGAAGGCGCCGTCCTATAGAACCCTTTTCAGTGCCCTTGTGTCAGTAGCGCCCAAGCGTCGCAAGGCAAACAACATCCCTACCGGTGGCACTGGTGGTGGTGTTGAGGAACGCGGCGTCGGCATCGGAGAAGAAGCGCAGGGTACCGAAAGACGACGTGGAGGAGGAAGCGGAGGCTTAGGCTTCCATCTGTTGACCCGCTTTCTAACAGTTCTCGGTGGGAAACGTGCGCACCGGACGGCTGCAAAAACGGGGAAGGAATTTCTTCCGACAGAGGGCTTAAAGTACGTATCCAGGCTTAGTCAGCCGAATGAAAACAAAGAACACCCCGTTCCCTGTGTCCTTTTTTCCCCGTACAAGAACGGTAGCACCTTCTTTGTCCTAATCCATCATCCCCACGCACGACATGACCGAGAACGAAACGGTAGCCGAGTGAGTGACTGATTTCACTAAACTACCGTACGGTTCTCTCGGTTCCACAATGGTTACGTATGGTTCGATTGGTGCTGTTATTGGAAAAGTGCTTAAAACTGGTGTGCGACTATTCCAGTGTATATGAACAGTTTGTTTCTTTCATCGTGGAAGGCAATATTTTAATTAACATCAGCTGTTGATTGCATCATCGGGCGACCCCCGGAAGAGAGATATTTCCCATTCGAAGTTTAATTAAATTAATCGGTTTGAATGGCTTGACGATAAATTACGCACACCGTAAACTTTTGGTAGTGAAGAACGATGCATCATAGCAGGAGCAAAGTGTGTTATGAAAACAATGGGTTATGTTTAGGTCAAAATGAAAATTTTGACCAAAAATTCACTGTGAGGAAGTTTAGTGACCATAAAAAATCGTTTTTTTTCGATATTTTGGAAAATCGCTGAAAAATTGTGAATTGTTTTAAATTACTATTCCATTCTGAAACCTCTTCCAAAGTCACCGGATCACCAACGTAATAACTGCGTAACATAACATTTTACGTACCAAAACGCCACAGCTGCCGAATCATCCGGAACCATTCAACTTGGAACCGACATCCCAAACCTTCCTTATTCCTTACCGCGCTCCTCGTAGACAGAATGTTCATCCGATTGTTCTGAAAGTTTGTTTTTATTTCTCTCTTTCTCTTTCTCTGTTTCCATCCCGGTCCAAACTAATCACGGCGCTTGTTGTTCTCGATAACATCGCTCTTCTTTCATTGATACCCGATGTCCCGCTCGCTTGATACACGTGCCAATTCGATATTTCGCAACTTTATCTTTATCGCCCGTCACGTACCAAAATCGGCTGCTGTACTGCGATCCTTCTCCATTACCGTTTACGAATCCACCATCCTGCCCATCCGCCCTGTGTGAACGTGACATGACGTCGCCGGAACCGGACACGGAACCGAAACCAAAACGTTGTAAACTCTCTCATTCTAGCGTTATGGACTACGACAAAACGGTGGAAGCAATGGACACCCAGGACGACAATGAAATCGATCCGCCCAACATTCAGAACCTGGCCAACGCGGTTGCACCACCTACGGCAGCCGCCAACGGTGGCGCAGTAAACGCCGACGGTGGCGGTGAGGCAATGGCGTTGGATGATCAGGATTTCATGAACGATGAGGTGCGTTCAGAGGCAACGTTCAGTTTTAGGATACCCAAGTTCAGCAGGCTGACGGAATCAATTCTTTCACCGCCGTACTACGTGCGCAACCTGCCCTGGAAGATATTGGCGATGCCGCGCAACAACGACAACGCCGTCACACCCGGCAAAGGGCTAGGGTTTTTCCTGCAGTGCAATGGCGAAAGTACGAGCAACAACTGGAACTGTTCGGCGTCGGCCGAGTTGCGATTGATGAAGGTAGATCCACATGCGGATCCGTTCATTCGAAAGATTCGCCACACGTTCTGCATGCAGGAGAACGATTGGGGGTTCTCGTCGTTCATGAACTGGCAGGAAATTCTAGACCCCGTGAATGGGTTTATCGATAACGATACGATTACGCTGGAGGTGTACGTGAATGCCGAACCACCTCGTGGTATCTTCTGGGACTCGAAAAAACACACTGGCTTCGTGGGGCTAAAGAACCAGGGCGCTACGTGTTATATGAACTCGCTACTGCAGACGCTTTACTTCACCAACCAGCTAAGAAAGGCGGTGTACAAGATGCCAACAGAGGCAGACGACGATTGCAAGTCCGTAGCGTTAGCGTTGCAGCGTGTGTTCCACGATCTGCAGACGCAAAATAAACCGGTCGGTACAAAAAAGCTGACCAAGAGCTTCGGATGGGATGCGCTCGATTCCTTCATGCAGCATGACGTGCAGGAATTTTTGCGCGTGCTGCTGGACAAGCTGGAAAACAAGATGAAGGGCACCAGTCTAGAGGGAACGATTCCGAAGCTGTTCGAGGGCAAAATGATATCGTACATCAAGTGCCAGAACATTGACTACACGAGCAGGCGTACGGAAACGTTTTACGACATTCAGCTGAATATTAAGGGCAAGAAAAACATTCAGGAGTCGTTTAAAGATTACATCGCGACAGAAATTCTGGACGACGATAATAAGTACGATGCAGGCGAGCACGGGCTGCAGAAGGCGGAGAAGGGCATCCTGTTCAGGAAGTTCCCTCCCGTGTTGCACCTGCATTTGATGCGCTTCCAGTATGATCCTATATCGGACAACTCGGTGAAGTTTAACGATCGGTTCGAGTTCGACGAGATGATCAATTTGGATCCGTTCCTGGAGTCGGAGGAAGATACACCGGCCACGTATATACTGCACGCCGTGCTGGTGCACTCCGGCGATAACCATGGTGGCCATTACGTGGTTTACATCAATCCGAAAAACGATGGCAAATGGTGTAAGTTCGATGATGATGTGGTGTGCCGGTGCAGTAGGAATGAGGCGATCGAACAGAATTACGGTGGGCATGATAATGAGCTGAACCTGCGTCACAGTAGCAACGCGTACATGTTGGTGTACGTGCGCGAATCCGTCGTCCATCAGGTGCTGGAAGAGGTGAAAGAAAGCGACATCCCGGAAGAGTTGCTCGAGCGTTTAAATGAGCAGCGTCGCATCCAGCAGGTTAGGCGCACCGAGCGTACCGAGGCCTCCAACTTTGTCAACCTCAACATTTTGCTAGCAGACTATATGGAGGTGCACCAGAAGTCGGATCTGTTCGATGCGACGACTGCCGCCTATCGTTCGCTAAAGGTGCGCAAAACGACGGACCTTGCATCGGTGGTGGTACAGGTAGGACGAGCGTTCAAGGTTGAGCCGGGACAGTTTCGGCTGTGGGAGGTGAAGAAGCCCGCCAACCAGAAGCCTCACAAGTTCGAGTACATCGATCCAGCGTCAACGGAAACGTGCAGCAAGTATGCATCGCCCGAAACAAAGCACTCGTGCACGATCTTCCTGGAGCTACCGCTCCCGGGACGAACCGAACTCGAACCGGCTAAGATCACGTTCGAGGATGTACTGCTATTCTTCAAGTTCTACGATCCGGTAGAGAAACGGTTGAACTACTGCGGTCATGGGTTGTACAAACCATCGACCACGGTGGCTGAGCTGGTGCGTGATTTGAACAAGCGTGCCTACTTCGAACCGGACACCGAGCTACAGCTGTACGAAGTGGTTGACATCAATAAGGCACAGAAGATTACGGACCAGTTCCAAACGCTGCAGACAGCGATGTCGTTCCTGTGCCACGGTACAATCATTGTGTTCGAGAAGTTGCACCCACCGCAGGAGAACTTGGAGTTCCCGACCTGTGAGGCGTACTTTAAGGACCTGTTTTGTCGCATGGAGGTCATCTTTCTCGACACGCTCATCCCGAACGATACCGGCTTCACGCTGGACCTTTCGTCTGAATCAACGTACGATCAGATCGCGAAGGCCGTCGGTCGCCGCATCAACGTCAATCCGTACGAGATACAGTTCTTTAAGAGCAAAAACTACAGCGATCTACCCGGGCAGCCGCTCTCGCACAGCTTTGGCGGATCGCTGCGGGAGGTGCTGCAGTATAGCAAAACCAAGACGATACGCAAGCTGTTCTACCAGAAGCTTTCGATCAACATCAACGAGCTGGAGAACAAGAAGCAGTTCCGCTGCCTCTACCTGATGCCGAACCTGAAGGAAGAGAAAGAACTGATACTGTACCCGAACAAAAATGGCACAGTGCGCGACCTGCTCGAGGAAGCACGGAAGGTGATTGAGTTCGCGGAAGCGAGCACGAAGCAGCTACGAATTTCGGAGCTCTCCAAGAACCGGCTGTCGCCTGGGCCGTCCGACGATACGCCGCTCGACCAGCTGCACGACTACACGGAGAATCCATTCGTGCAGAAGTCCAGCATCGGTAACCAGACGATGTATCGCATCGAGGAGGTGGCCGAAGACGAAGTGCAACTGGGCGAGCACGAGATGCTGGTACCGGTGTTGCATTTCACCAAGGACATTTCTAGCGTGTTTGGCATCCCGTTCTTCATTCGCACCGTGCAGGACGAAACATTCGCTTCGCTGAAGGAGCGCATGAAGAAAAAGCTGGGCGTATCGGATAAAGAGTGGGAGAAGTATCGGCTAGCGATCATTACCGAGCACATCGACTACATCGACGACGAGATGATACAGATCAAGCTGGAAACGTTCCGGGGCGATCCGAGCGATCCCCATTCGCGGACCTTCCTCGGTTTGGAGCACATTAACAAAAACACCAAACGCAGCAGGTTCAACTACATGGAAAAGGCGATCAAGATTTATAATTAGACAAGCAAGATCACAAAATCACAGAGCTCAGTGAAAGGCCTTTCCCACCACCGCCACCATCACCATCACCCCTTCGCCCACTATCATCACCACCGTTAGCGCTCCTGCCTTTGTTAATGGCAGTTAGTAGTTGTTGAATGTTTTTGGGAAAAGGAAGTGTGTGTGCTTTAACGATAGTTTCGTTCGTTCGTTCGTTCGATTGTGCTTGAATTCTATCGCAAAATTTCGCTCGATTTGTTGTGATTATTCGCAAATCAGAAACTCCAAGATCCCAACTAACGTTAGGATGGATCAAAAACGCTTCGGTTGAATATCCGCTCACAGAGAAGATTGAAGGATAATTAATTATGTTGCTACATAGTCCTAGGACAGATGAGAGCAGTAATGGTTGGGCACGTCTCATGTTTAAATTTAGCTAGAAATCCAATGGACAATAGTGCAAGTGAATAATTCACGAGGGCATTTACACACCTCTCGAATCAAACCGAGTTTTTTCCGTTACAGGTATGATTTGACATAGGTTCAAATTAAATCTGAGATATTGTGTACAGCTTAAACCACGGCGGTATCCTATTAGTACAGATGTTCGCGTGCATTCTCTTGTAAAAGGGTCATATATGAGGCCGGAAATGTGTTCCAGTTAGGGAACAAGGGAAGTATCCAAATTATTGGACATACTTAGTAAGAACTCAGCAGAAATAGCCGTAATCCGGAACTTGCAAGCAGTTGAGATTTGTTTTTCAAATTCTCACTATCGTTTTAATGTCGCGTCATGAATTGAAAGCTTTATGTATGTCTCATTGTTTGATGGTTGAAGTGAATTTAATATTTTGCTCTGTATACAATTAATATAGTTCTACTGAATTCACCGTGTTCTTCTTTTACGCTGGTGTGCATGCCTTGTCTTCGTGATTTCTTGTTGCTTGGTCTGCCCTTCGATCGGTTATTGATTGCTTTATGGAGGATTACATATTACAATACTCACAGTCATTGTAAACTGGATTTAAAAAAATAACCTACAACTCCACAACAACATCATTCGAACTGATGCAACAACGGTGGTCTCCTTTCGTTTCATACAGCAAAGTGTTGGGCGCATATGTCGTAGACGATTAGGGCATCAGGCATATGTATTGATAGGAAAAATTGCAAAACAATTGCACATGCAAAACCATGGTGATGAATAATACTACTAGAAACACATGAAGAAAAGTGTGGTCACTTTGAACAAGTGCCACAAACGTTAAAAGAAGTTGATCAGACTAGGAAACAAAACGAATTGTGAAAAATCTTAAACATTATAGATAGAAAGAGAGACAGAGAAGCAGAAAGTGAATTAATGGACAAGGGGTTTATGTTGAGCAATGAAAATAGATAAAACCACATGGTAAAGAAAACCTAACGTAAGGAAGGAAAAGCTAAGTGAATGTACAGATTTACACATGTCCAACAATGGAAGGATTGAAAATTGGTTTACAGGTGTTCCTGGATCTGGAATCTGGTCAAGGAATTTCAAAGCTTTTGTACGTCGTCAATGATCTACCCATAAGGGAATACTTTTTTCGTTACTAACTGCGCGAGCAACTGCTTATACACTGGAGCGGAATAAATCAGAGGACTAAAAATATCCTGTGCGAGAATTCAAAAAAAACATCGATGAAGGACGAATTGAACGATTGAGTGAATCGGAGCGTGGTGGGCACTGGTGAAATGCTGAGGTATAATAGAAGTTTAAAAGGATACTACTAAATTTAAAAGTAACACACAAACGTCTAATGTGGTGCAGGTTGTGCACTGGGTTGAACGAGAGAGTGAAATGGTATGCAAAAGAACGATCAAGCAGTTGAATCGATTCGACCGAAGACTAAGATAAGATCGCGCATAGTACTGATACGCAACCTCCGCAGTCTCTGATAGTACGGTAAAAAAGCATGCGAGAAATTCAGCTTAGTCGACACCACGTCGACGTTTAGACGACATGTAATCTTGGCAAAATCCGGTGGCTTTCCGGTCCTTGTACGAAGCAAAACGCTAGTAAAACAATGATATGTAAATTCGATTACTAATTTTCGTGAATTTTTATGTTGATGGGTATCGAGCATATAATACACATTCTTTTTGTGTGTTTTAGCAATGGAAATCACGTCCGTTGTGTGTTTATATGCGGACTGAGAATCATGCAATACATAAAAAAGCGTTTTCCAAGATTGCGCTTCATTTAAAGTAGCTTTAAAAGAAGAAAGTGGACATTCGATAAATAGTGGTGGAATCCTTTGCAAAGGATATCATAAATAGTAAGCATGAAAAGGGCTCGAGGAAGCGCTCGATGAAGACATTTTTTTTACCGATCTAATCTGACGATCGTAAAATGTTAATACACTTGCCCGCGGGATAATGCTTCTTACTTTCACATGCGTTGTGATGTGTTTGTCTGACTTCTAAACGCTCACTTGCAATCGCCCTTGCTGTGTTTGTTTTTAAGACGCACTTCGCAAATGACAGCTAAAAGATTGATCGTATATATACAGATTACAAATAACAAAACAAAATTAAAATTGTGGAGATGAATGTGGAACGCCGCCGCTCAGAGACTAGGAAAGTTAAGGCAAAACATTAAAAAAAAGCAAGAACATTGCGAAACGTATAAAAATGCAAGCTAAAAAAAACAATAAAAGGTTACAAAAATAAATGCTACTTGTTTTCTATTCTATCTGGCATACGAATGCTTACGTTGTGTACTTTCTTTTTTTCGACATTTTTTTTCTTATGTGTGATATTTTGGATAGATGTTTAAGCATTCCGAAAGAATTGTAGTTTAGTTTAATTTGTTTTATACAATCTTTTTATGTTTTATTGTTGTTTATGCTATTTGAGAGGCCAAAATCCGACGAATGAGAAGTACTATAAAATGGTTGCATTGTTTACGATTAATGCAGTTGGCTGAGATGCCCCCGAACATACATAATATATGTGAATCAACTTTAAACTATTTTAAATAATTAAATATCGTCACCTAAACACTATCTCCCTTTCTTAACGAGGGTAGAAGTTTATTTTTTAATTTCCTTACTGCAGGAACACGCCTTAATCAATGTAATTTCAAATTCATTACTACGAAACTACTGTTTTCTTCTTCTACCTGCCTGCGCTACAAGATTTTCGTAGCGGGCAGCATGTTTCCGGCGTGAAAAGGTGGATATGGGTTAGTGTTCTTCCGAGTTGCTGCTTCCTGTGTTGGCAAATCGATTTATCTAATCATTTTCCTCATCCCAGCTTTCTTGTCATCCGTACGATGGTAAGAAGTCGGTAAATCCATCATCATCAAAAAACACAACACTCGCCTTTTCCAGCCGTTCGTTTCATCCCCCTCGTGTTTAACGTCCCCGAAACGGAACGGAAGGTCACTAAGTCGATTTTTGGTGGGTGTGTTCAAGCCAGTAGCCAACGCTGATACTGGCGTTGTGTGCGACGTGACGGGTCATTAAAAGGTGCTCGGCTGTAATCAGCTGTAACCACCCCGAACCGTGCTGCATAGGGGTAAATGATAGGTGCTGGGGGATGTTTTATGTGGTGTAGGGTAGGGGATGAAAAGGGAAACTCACTAAACACTACACAAAATAAAAACATGCATCGAGATGAATAGAAGAAGAGAGAGAGAGAACGAGAGAGGGCGAGAGATAATGTTCAAGAGCACAAAACGGAGAAGATTCTAGTTGACCGTGCAACATGGTCCCATTTGTTGGTTTGAAATCCCGCCGAAGCGCGAATGTCGCGATCGAACTAGTGTGATTCCGATGTCACCCGGTGCCCACGGCAGTCAGTCAGTCGCCATTGTTCGGTTTCGTCGCTTGTTCTGATTGCTCCCTTCTAATATATTGGGGAAGATAGGAAAAAAAATAAAACGAGATAATATTAGGGAAGCATAATTTGTAATGTCGCTACATTTTATAACCTTTACTAGGCGTGGAGTGTACTTGTTGTTAGTGTGAACAGTTTAACAATGAGTGCAATATGTTTGTGAGGGTTGGCGAGCGAAAGATGCATCATCATCCGCGAATGGTCGATGCGAGTGTCATGTGTGTCATTCTCTGTAGATGGATATTAAGCTTTTCTTTTTTCTTAAATGTAACGATCTGCAGATTGTGATAACGTGTTTTGCTGTCATCGATCGCTGAATGATCTTCACATGGGCGAGGCTTATAGCAATCCAGTCTTGTGTTTGTCCGCAATCTTACAAATTCCTATATCTGCAGACCAAACAGTGTGTTTTGTGTTGTATGATATCTGTATGCGTGTGCTTGAGCGCTGAGTTTATGTTGAGATTACGATTTAATTTATTTTACTCCCGCGTTGGCGACGGTTTTTCGATACATTTTTGTTTCGCGCTTCGCGTTCACCGCGTATGTTTGCTTCATTCATCATGCGCGCTTGTGTTGATCGATATGTGTGCGTTAGTGGCTATAGTATCGTCTCTAGTATTCGCAAACGTCGGAAACATCGTTAATGATGGCGTGGAAAGAGTAAATGTGTGCGGTTTATTTTTAGTGTCCAAACCACAACGAAATACAAACGGTCGATAGGTGGATACGGAGGTTTCTTTTTTTAAATTTTGGACTATCCGGACGCGACCGGAATGTCATAATCCAAAGGAACTGTGTACGAGATGAAGCAAAAAGGGTGGAGGAATTGGGGAAGATGGTGTGGATCGCTCTGTTGCGACTTGTTTGCGTGGCTGAGTTGATAAACAAACTGATAGCAGGTGCGCGCATGGAACCGGTGTTTGATAAACGGGTTTTTTTGTGTTAGAAAGGTTTGGTGATAATGCATATGCTAACGTTGGGGTGGCTTCTTTGGACTGTGCTTTTCACTGCGTATACCGGAACAATGTGATCAAGGTTATTTTCTATTTATCTAAAAATTATACTTTTTATTTTATACTCATTCAATAAACTTTCTTTGTTATCAGGATTTTATTATTAAAAATCAGAATTATTACAGAATTAGAAATTGTCTAGAGTTTCATTGTTATCAGTGTTCTTTTCTTTTTGTTTGTTGTCCAGTAGATAATTTTGATAAGGAATTTGCAAGAAAATTACAAAATAAGGTCACCGTTTCAACAGCATTTTGATTAGATTGCTGTCCTAAAGCTGTTTAAATGTGTTATCAAACGAATATGATTGGCTCTTAATTGCCTATCCGTTATTTTGATTGCTGACGTTTTAATTATTTTTATTTTCATTTTTCTTTAGATTGAACCTTTCGTAAGAAGCCTTTAAATTATTTTAAATAAACATTTAAAACACACGATAATTAATTGGAAATAGATTCATTTGTTTGTTTAATTGAACTTTTTTGGCTAAATGTTGCAAAAACAATTGTGTAAAAATGTTGTTTCTATTTTTCGTTTACCTCAATTAGAAGCCATAATTAAAATGTTAAACAACAAAAAAATCACACATTTTAATGCAGTTAGTCGCAATGTCAAGAAATATTCAACATTGTGTTCAGCTGCATTTGCATGTACAATTGCAGTTGCAGAGGGTGGATTGTTTTTTTTTTCTTCTTTTGTTCAACCGTGCAACTTTTCCACTTGCTAAGCAATAAAACGGTCATTGCAATGTCCGCCAAACACAACCATTTGCCCTGTGTGTGTGTTGGCCGCCGTCCGTCAATCGCTCTCACAGACCGTGGAGGACGTTCGGTTGGACACAGCAAACGTCTCATGCCGAGGAATGAGCTGCAAAAGGAGATGCAGATTTGACTGGCACACAGAACCCCACACGATCATTGCGCCGAACGATGCGTGTCGTCGGTTTCAAGAACCACGACGGTAAACCGCCCCAAAAAGCCGTGCGGCTGGTTGTGCCAGTGGTTTGTGCGCGCGTGGTTGACATTTTATTTTAAATTTTAAATTGTGACAGAAACGGCCGCGGGGATTGCTCTGACTCGTTAGTTTTGTTTTGCCCTTTTTTATTTTTATAACGGTGGAAATCCATTTCGGTTGCTGTTTTGCTTGGTCTAGGAGTTTGTCCCTTTTTACAACGAAAAAAAAAACACCGGTCACCGGCCAGACAGGAAAACACCTTCACACCTTCACGTTCCGATCGGTTGCAGGTTTGTTCGGGTTGACCGTATTTATTGAAGTTCTCCCTGACACAGTGTCTAAAGCAATGGATGTAGTCATCTTATCTAGTTCTTTATTTCAAATTGAAATGTTTATTAAAATTTAAAAAAAAATTAAAAATTTTTGCTTCATTTTACTTTGATTAAATCGTTATTCGTGTTGATGATTTAACACATAACAAGATAGTTTTATTTGTCTATTAATTTTCAAAATATAGAATCTTATAATTTCTAAACATAAAAATTAAAGTTAATCAAATTTTAAATTAAAACTCACTTTCATAACTTTATAATCCAGATAGCTCTACACGATTAAACACATTTATTCTATTTTATCCCACTATCCCTTTTGCGTGGTTTTTCGTTACACTCGTTTTCCGCGGGCGCCACCAGAATTTGTCCCCGACAAAACGCCAACGGCTGCTGCTGCTGCCGAGTTGAAGTCGACGAATGTTGCCCCCAGATGTTGGCCCGGTACATAAACCGCCCATTTGGCCCACGTCAAGCAACTTGATCAACTACCTCCCAAAAACACCCCCCATTCCCGGCACGATCCAGCTTTTCCTGCTGCTGCAAGCGGTGGGTGTGCTGTGGGCAAGGAAGTTTGATGTTGGTTTTGCCCGTCCCGTGATCATGGCCCGAAGCTCGAGAACAAATCTCGTGAAAATCGGTTTTCATTCCATTCGCAGTTCTGTTGCGATCGCGGAACGTACTTCGCCCGGTAGCTCGTGACGCGTTGGTGCTGCGTACGAAATTTTACGCACATTATCTTCGTTCCGTTGTTAGAAAAAAGTTGAGTCGCTATTGTAATCCCTGAAACACGCGTGTTTGTGCTCTGTTTTTTTTTCATCACATTAAAGTGTTCTGTTTTATGGGGACATCTAAAGAGGATCCCAAAGGAATAGTTAAGACAAAAATTAGAACATCTTTTTTTACTTTGGTTCTTTTGTTTTTGCTTTTCCTTCACACAAAAGCAACATAAAACAGCCAGTCGTTAAATCGATCAGCACCGAAGAGAAGCTTACTGTCGCTTTTGTTTTTTTTCGTTTCTTTGTGGGTGTATGTTCTCGCTGACAAACTCTGGTGTCGTCGTTTTCCCTGGTGACGAAATCGCGATTCCCAAACGGACGGCATTAGCCGTGGGACATGTTTACAAACATCATGCAAACATCCCCGCTTAACCGGAACCGCGTCCACAATCCGATCCTTCCCATCGTGTGTGCGTTGGCGCGATCGTGCGTTAGAGGTGCGTGCGGGCTGACGGAACCGGGTCGTCAGTTCGTCACGGAGAAAATAGCGCCATGTAACAGCGATTAATTAGCAGTGATGCGCGATGCCCGTCCATTTGGCCAATTCCGGACAGTGTTCTAACAAGTGTCAAGTGTCCACTTCCCACATTCAATTGTTGCGGCGCGAGGTGTTGAGCGATGGTTTTCATTCTTTTGAGACAGAGAGAAAAACGATGCCAGAAGGAAACTCCTCAAATGATCTGTGAAAGAAGTTGTTTTTTAGCTGATTGTGTGTTTTTTAGCTGATTTTTCATGGTTTCAGTTCAGAGTTAATATGTGGATTAAGTGCTAAATTAATATAATTTCAAAGCAGAAAATCATAACGAAAAAGCTACTTCTATTTTTCAACATTTTTCAGCTTTTTATTAGTTGTAAAATGTAAATAGAAATAAAAAAATTTATTTCTTTTTTTGTAAATTGAAAATCTTATTTAACTCTTTTATGAGTCCTATAGTCCCGTTAAATACTCAAATTTGTCTTTCGATATTAAACAAACAATGAATACTAAGAGCAATCTCTTTCATATTAATAAGTGGACAAGCCCCTCTCAAATCAAATAAGTTAATAGAGACATCCTGAAGCAGTGATATTCTACATGTGATATCCCAATCTGACACCGCCCGGTTGTTCAACTTGTGCCAGTTGTGGTCTGCATTTATTTTTAGCCAAGCGAACCAATTGTTCCGACAAACGTTAGTTTTAATTTCGCGTATTAATGGTACATTTGTTCCACGCGTGTGTCCGACTGACAAATGAAAGCAACAAACAGCAAACCAGCAGCATATATTAGTATCCTTCCACCCCAATGTTGCATCCATGCCCGTTCAGTGCTAACTTATGATTGGCCTCTTTGGCTTAGCATCTTCCGTTGGTGTCGATTTTCAAAAGGTTTTGCTACTGGGTTTCCCGCTGCCATTAAGCTGCACGGCGTTACGAGAAATGAGCTGACCTGAAGTGGTGTACCTTAGTGAGAAGAAAATTCTTTTTTTTTCGTCTCCCCGCAGTAGCCTCCCGGTAGCAAATTTCCCAGAAGCTGGGGAATTGGTGGGATATGGACATAATTTATGGTAAATAAAGCGACGTCGGTAGCAGCCACCACGAGATCATCCATGGTGTGTGCGAGCAAAAGCAATCGTAAAGAACGGCCATACCTTCTCAGCAAGTGTTTTTTTTTCTCGTTGGCGGTGCGTAAATTAGACGTTTTTGAATCATTTTTCATCTTTCCTTCCTCGAGTCACTTTTTTCACTCTCTTCCATATGTGTGTGATATGGTACGTGTGTTTGTGTTTTTATTTATCAATAACTCAACGTACTGCTTATACAACATCATTTAATGGTAGATCGATTTTTGCCCCGCAAATAGCAGTGTGCAGTGTGAATTTAACTGATTAGTGGGTGAAAAATAAAATTGACTAAGCAAACAAAAAAAATCCAGCGTTATTAATTAAGTTTATGGCTGCAAACACACAGTGCTGGCCGTAATGTGCGTTGGCGGTTGTTTTCCCAGCTGTTGTTCAAGCATGCGAATCAAATTTCATTCCCAACTGTAACTTCAAACGTTTGCTAGAAACCAGTGAAAACAACAACAGAAAGTGACGATCGCAAGCGCCAGCGGTCCTCATCAATCGATCGTTTTGTTTTTGTCGTGTAAGCTTTTAGGCCGTTTCGGTGGCGTGTATGTTGTGCAAGGTGAAAACTGAATCGACAGTACAGAGATGGATCGAACGTGCTACGGGAAGTTTGATCCAGGAGCTCGCCAACCGTACCGCTGTACGCTAAGGGATCGTGGAATTGCACCAGGATGTAAGTTTTTAGAGAAAATCTTAATGTGGAAACTAACACGAATATAATTTGTTCAATATTCCCTTGCGTCTGATAGTGTCTAAATATTGTCCTTTTTTATAACAATCAATGAAAACTGGTTTAACTTACAATTTTTAGAGTCGCAACAAATATGGAGTTTCAATTAATGTTTACTACTGTTTACTAGTTAATCTAAAAAGCGAAAAAAATCACACAGGAACGGGTATCAAATCCCATCCGGCTGCGTGGTAAAAATAAGTCTTGATACGGCCTTGAAGATGCAAAACAAAAAAATATTTGTATTGCACATGTATTCATGTTAACCCACACATCTTAACCAAATAATAAAAGTCGTAATTGTGTTTTTGAAAATTTATTTTAACTTTAGAATAATTTGGAATGCATTTTTTTGTTTAAAATATTTTATTTCTATGTTGAGATTGGATCCTTATCATTTGTTGGACCATTTTATAATATTATCGATCAAGTGGCCACATCCAGATGCTACACACACAAATCAGGCACAATGAAAGTGATTTTTCGGTATACGTTGGGCTAGAGTTGTTGAAGAGTCGTTGATTTATCGGCATCAACCATTCCCTTCTTGATTTCCCACAGGAAAACGTTAGGTGAGATCAAATTTAATTAATGATTCAGCCGCGATCTATCAATTGGGAATAATTATTTAACGGTCTGTATTTTATAATGCAAATAAAAGCAAATTTCAACTCTAACCTTTTGCTGTGGGTTCAAACTTCTGAGCATGTTGACAGATCAAAATTTGTTGTTGATGATTTGTTGTTTCCTCGAATATTACGGCAGTTTTGATCTCCTTGCTTCGTCTGGTACGTGGTTTGTTTCGATGCACTGATGTCGTCAAATAGCTTGTGAAATTAAACTTTCTCACCAAAGTACGGAAAACTGTCAATTTAGGAGTAATTTCATTCTTTCAACGACATTTCACTCTAAACTAGCGCTCGGTTGACGTAAAATTTGAGCTTTTTTTTCGACGGTATTATCCACTGGATGGATTTTAACACGAGGACGTGATTTTCGGAAACTCCGAAATAAAACGCGGACGCGACTGTTCTCGTGCATTGTAAGATTGTAACTTTTTTTTTTTATTTTGATTATAGAGATTTTGAGTCCCTAGGACTACATTCGCCTCTCCTAAGATTGCAACTCCAGTTTATTTCTACAATGTGTTTCTTATATATTAACAAACTGTTGATAGTGTTGGTGCTTATCCTACACGCCGTCGGTGTGTGTTAGTGTCAAAAGTGCGGGAGGTAAAAATCCCAGTTTTATCTGGAAATGTTGTTTTAGGATTTTGTAACCGTCGCTCGATTTGACCCGATTTTAGTTAATTGCACCAAACGTATAGGCGCGTTTTTCCCTGTCGATCCATATTATCTTTTGCTGGTTCCTATTTTTTACCTAGACGCAAATACGTTTCTTGATCTGATGGTTTTTTCAGGGTACGGAACGCAGTTTTATTGCATTTACTATTTTCGTACCTCGGTCGTTAGTACCTTTTTTCCCAATATTACCATATCGAGATGTTCTTCGGGTAATCGCTTATTTAGGATAGCGAAGCTGGCGCTCCCTAGTTATGAGTTGCATTTTGGATATGTTGTATCGCGTTTATTTACTTGGTATTTTCCTGTTGCAGTGTTTATGCAGCTACATGTTGTAAATTTGATCCTAAGTTTTGCCGTGAGATCCTGCGTAGCATCCTGTATTTATTTTATTGCATCTTCGATAACGTTTTACCAGACTGGCGTCGAGTTTAAGATGTGAGCTTATGATGCACTTAAATGAACATTTCATAGTTTTGTAAAATGTGTTTAAGACATGGATCAGTACGATTGATCCATGTCTCAGACGGTTTTGTGGAATTGTTGCGATAAAGTGATAAAAATTGTCCTAGAATCCCGAAGCTGTACGGCCGGTCGGTCTTATAAGACAGGAGTGAGGATAAAAATCCCATCCGGATTATAGACATAATTTACAACACAATTAATTTATAATTTGACCCTTTGTATCTTCTGTACCAGGGGTTAAAAAAAAGTTTCCGAATTGTATTTTAATTTTTTAAAGTAATTTTTAAGTGTGAATTTTTATCTAAAGAAGCTGTTTCATTTGGTACTTGAAGATAATCTTTTAAATCATGTCCTTCATATTGAAGTTAAAGAAGTTTTTTAACGCATGATTGGTGTTTATTAAAAGATTGAAGCCCATTTAAAAACAAATTCTGTATCTATCTCTGTTATTACCTCCAATCGAAATGGTGTATGTAACAGCTAGCCTAACAATATGATAATCACATATGTTACAAAGTAATATCACAATATAACAGCTTTTAAAAATAATTTTAAGTTTTTCAAATGTAATTATTTTCATTTTCTTAGAATATTTTTTACAGGCGAGCTAGAAATTTCATGTGAATATTCTTAAATCTTCAAAGAAGCATTGAACACATTTATTAGATCCACAAGCGACAAATTTCATTAATATGTTTTGCATAATTTTCAACCCCTAAACTGCATACTTTTTCACCCCTGTTCAAAGCTCAATTTGCAAAAGCCCAAGCTTCCAAAGTTCACCAATAGATGGTGCGCTTGGTGCACAGGTCGATCGTCTGGATAAAGATGTTATATTGTTAAGCACGTGGTGTTAAGCGAAACTGTTTAAATTCCAACGGCACTTAAAACCAACACCCAGCTAAAATGTCTGTCCCCAGGTTGTCGCTCATTCAACTTTTGCTCTCTAATGCGTGGGACTCCCGGACGCCTCCAAAACACGACGACCATGTGCGACACGTCTCTGAGGTCATGCGTTCAAAATGGCATTTATCCGACACCTTTTTTCAGGTGGTTGTTACTTTGGTTGCTTGCTGTGGTGGGGTGATATTGCCGGGGTGGCGACCTGCTTCCTGTCGCCATTGCTTTTGTCCACGTCGATGATGTCATAAATGTACATATGAATGCCACAGCAAACAAAACCGTGGCGTCTCTTCGGTAAATGGCTTTGCCGTTCCGGTGTTTCTCCCGCACATGTCTTGCACGTAGTTTCCTTTCCACCATTCGGAAGCGAATCGAAGGAAATGAAATTCATTCAATTTTGTTCTTTGGTACTCTTTTGCGCCGGCGCTGGTCGAAACGGGATGGAAAAGATGGAGGAGAACTTTGCAGTAGTTGTGTGTTAGTGACTAATCGATCACTTCGTAATCGGTTTGTTTACACTCAGCCCTGTAGCATACGTTTCTGATATCCCTTTAGATATTCGTGATATAAAAAAGTTTTTAATCAAAAAAACTTTTATAATTCAAAGTTTGAAAGTTTTTTTTGTTTCCTTTTAATTTAAAATCGTACTGTTTAATGGAATAGTTTGAATAAAAGTAGTGTAAATAAAAACTATTATTTAAAAATAATATACCTAAGAGAGACATATCTTCCCCTAATTTAGTTATCGAATGGAAATACCAACATAATTACTGCTCCTTACAACCATATGACGCCTGAAGTTCTTTTCCGTGTGGACGTGAATACGCATTCCAATTCTACTCAAACCGGCTGACCAATCATCCATTCACTCAAGCGCACAACAATCATTCCAGTTTGCTCTCGTCCGGACTCATGCGCGTATGCTTTCCCTTTCGACCCACGAAACCGTGTTCATGCGATGCAATGTGGCGAAGCTCCAACGCACTATAAAACTCCAAGTGAGAGTCAACGATTCCATACGACTCCTCCGCTGAGATCTTGGGCGGCTTCGAACCTTCCACACTGTCGGCGTTCGTTGGCGCTCATGATCGTGACCCGTTCGCGACCGATTGTTGGTGTTGGTGTGCAGGGGATTTGCATTAGCCACCAACAACCCCTAAACGTAAAGCTTTAATCGCTGACGGCTACGGTTTGATTTAGTATTCATCGAATCATCGCCATTCGCGCGTCATATCGTGTTGTTTCGCTGGGCGAAGAATTCAATCAACAATTAAAGTTGTATCTTTGAACAAATTTTAACCAACATAAAAGTGTCTAGCTCTAGCTTAAATCTTTAAGCCGCAACTGTTTGAATTCGTGCACATTTAGCACTGGTGGTATTGTGGCGCTTAACAGTGTAACAACAGTGAGAGAGTGCTTGACATCGTGTGCGGGTCGGTGCTTCTTCGACCTCCTTGTCGCGTTACAGTGCTACCTTGGCGACCAAATGCTAAAGAAAATTGTATTTTCATCTAGATTTTCGCACCGTAGGTTACACTGAAGACTTGGAAATCTTTTCTGATAGTGTAAAGTGTTATCGAAACGAATTAAATTTAAAAATATTCCAAAGGAAACGATCAAATCGGTACAAGTGATTACAATAGAATTTTGGTGTTTAATTTTGCATCTCATTTTTGAAACTGCACGAACACCTGAATTTATTAAGAAATAATAATCAACAAAACTACAAAATATGACGGGTAAGTGCTATATTCTCCTATGAACTCGATCATCTGTTTCGAACAGGTTTTTTTCTGTGACGTCATCATATTTATGCGTGCCAGTTAGCAAAGAACCAGCGTGAAAGAGAGAAACGTTCGTCGGAGGAGGAAGTTGTTGCTCCAGTGAACTTGAGATGATATTTCTTCTCTCCCTTGTTGCTTCCTTTGGCTTACACAGGCCTAAACTAAGAAGTATAAAATTCCTTCCGACAGGAAACAAACTTAAACACGCCGAGAACGAAGCATCGATACTGGAATGTGTGTTCCCTCGTTATTGTGTGGTTTTTCCTTCACGATCAACCATTAAGAGGAAGAAAGAAAAATTTGTCTGAAATGTGATTGCGGCCTTTCGAAACGCAAGCAAGTCAGCGGCTATTTTTAGCATTCCAAACACGCCACGAAACCACGCTTCTTGCTTCCTACACACCAAGTCAAGGCAAAATGGATTTTTTTTGCTCAACCCTTGCATGCTGATGGTTTAATTTCTTCACCAAACGATAAAGAAGATAACATACTGGGTTGTTTATCCGTTTGAAGATATCAAAAAAATGTTCTTCAGAATTTTAACAATTTCTGCCAACTATCGGTACGACGATCTAGCACATTCTTAGATCATTTAGCCGGAAATTCAAACGATAACACCTCTAAAAGGGCCATTAGACGATCACCGATCGCCCACTGATGAATGCTGCCTTTTCGATTAATGCAAATGGGAATCGAAACACCGTGTTGAAGCTCAAATGTGGGTGTGTGTATGAGTGCTTCATATGGTAAAGTCATTTTATCATTATGTTCCTCAGCGCCACCGCCACCGTTCGGAAGGTTTGCTCCAACAGTAGAGCAAGTAATGGGTAAAAGTTGTGTATTCTAGTTGCGAACACAATGAATCGGAAGTGTGAGATATGATTTCGAGAAGAAGAAATGGCAAGAAATACACAAGACTATTGATTTGCTTCGCAACGTAGTGATCAAATCCTTGAAAGTTTAACGAACATTTTATCTTGATTGCGATTTAAACCTTGAAAAGGTTATTGTGGAAAAGTGAGTTTGCTGCAACAGGCAACATATCATAATCGGTGTACATTTATTGTATTTATTGTAGAATTTATCGGTGTATTTAATTTCTCTCAGTATTCACTCTTTAATTCAGAATAGTAAGTGTTTAAATATCTTCAAAATGTGATAACCATAAAACTGTATTTTTATTATATCTAAAGTTTGATAAATTTTGAAATTAATGAAAAGATGACTTTGTTACTACAACGTTAGTGCCATAAGTGGATTAGTTTACTGTAACTAATCTCTTTCGGTTGGATTGTATCTACGGCTTGAAACGCCGGAAGGTATGCTATTACTATTTTTTGTTTCTTTCTTTTCCCTCTATTTTCACCAATGATTAAGTTTTTCCTGGGTGACTAGCAATTTTTTACAAAAATCTCCTTCAATTCCGAAGCTTTTATGATTTAGTTATAATGAGCGTATCATAGAAAAGTAATGAATAAAAAAATTATTAAACTTCAATAAAAATTAAAACTCGTTCTCATTGAGATAGTTATCTTAAAAAAAACAGAAAAATGTCTTTTCCAGATCGTAAAAAAAATGTAATAACGCTTGAAAGCGACGCTATACGATAGAATGTAGTGCGACAATTATAAGGTTTTTATATGTATGAACTCCGTATTGAACTCCGTCCATGATAAAATAAATTAAAATAAGTTTCAATATTTTCCACAGTTCTTTGCTCTTACCTTCACTTCTATGCCTCCAGAATGAAAGTATATTGATGATTAAATTATCTTCTAGTTTCATTTACTGAAGCGAAAGCTCTCATGCTTCCCATTGTCTAACCACCTTAGCTTAAATAACAAAACTTTTGTTTGTATTCTAGCGTAAGGCTGCCATGTAAGTCAGTTCCACGACACTATTGTTCTTGAAATTCCTTCACTGTTGTACAGTTGGGAAAATCGTGAGTAACAAAGACACGACACTTTCCCCCAAAGCTCAGAAGGGCGTCCGTCTGTTCGTCCATTCAGCAAGTACTGAAGGCTCTCGGTATGTTTTTTTCCTCCCGCCGCTAGACGATATTTACTTTCGCATTTCCTTTTGCAAGCCTTTGCAGTGAATGATCGTGTTTCAATGCTTTATTTGCATGTTTTCAGCTCACTGTTTGTATGCGGACCGGCCGGCATGATTTCGGCCGCTTTGGCTACTTTGGCGGATTGGATGTCAAAGTGAGTCCCGCTTTATGGTGGCGCTTAGAAAGGGTGAACACAAACCGCGGGAAATGTCGCATGGTTTTGCGGTAGAAAGATGGAAAATATCGAATCACAAAAATGTCGTGCATTCTTTCGTCGCGTAAGTTTTTTTTTCTGCCTCTTGTCACGAAAAGAAATGATCAACAAATGGTTAACACTGAATGTAATTAATCAAAGACTAACCACTGGGAATTGCTCTTCTCTTGGTAGAATAGTGAAGTAGCTGGAAGTAAAATTTCTCTAAATACCGTCTCAAAAAGTAATTAATTTTCTTTTTGTTGAATTGATTGCAGTGAATTGTACAAGAAAATTATATCGCAAAATTTTGTATTGTGTTAAGCAAAACTTGTACCATAAATATCACTATAGTACTCGTCTAAATCACCATGAAATATCATAAATCTTAATGCCGAGGTCATTAAATTCAAGGAAGTATAACGATTTTACCAGTTCGTAATATTCATCACATGATGTCATGTTGATAGTGTCCTTCCAGACGTTTTCAGTGACTCCCTCAAACTATGTTGATCTAACTGGTTTTCGCATTATGACTAAGTTTGTGCCACCTCACTGACGATAGCTAACGGAGGAATTTGGCTTCCATAAATAATAAGCTAATATTACCATATAGCAACAAATCTTAGTTCGTAAGCTGGTCCATTGCTGCCGCTGCTGAACCGGACAACGATCTTTGGCCATCTTTCGTTATCACCATCCATCTACGGAATATCCGACATCTCGTACAGGATGGTAATGTCCACCTCGTTGATCTCCCCCGTATGACTCTAAGCCGATCAGCTTGTCTCGATTCTCTCCACTCAAATCTTCTGCTGAACGAGCATATCTTAAAGAAAATCCACCCCAAACGCGGACACAAGATGTTGGAGATTTGTTTATTGGTCTCTTTCTCGCGAAAAATCGAAATAACAAACTGTGAGAGAAATCACA